>JAECUM010006074.1:0-118565 GCA_016617855.1 Megalonaias nervosa
AGTACCATTTTTGTAAGTCTTTGGTATGACTCGACCGGGGATCGAACCCACGACCTCCCGCATCCGAGGCGGACGCTCTAACCACTAGGCCACCGGAGCGGTGGTTAAGGTTTGAATTTGATGGTTATTTCTCAGGCACTGTTCATGGCATAATCTTCAATTTACCATGATATACGTATGTGCTAGTGCAACACTTTTACAACAAAAGAAAGTAATGTTGACCTATATTGCGTCTTTTACTTGTTTTGATTAATATTTTGCGTTTAGATTGTGACCTCATGGTTTTTGGACTTCGTTGAAAGTTTGTGTTTAAAGTTCATTTATTGGGTGCTATTTATGTTCAAATCGTGAAAATGGAGAACTGTATGCATCTATATTAGTAACGCAGCCATATTTCCAAATAAGGTCGTTTTGACCTACAGTTTATGCTTTATTAACATATATCAGGCATTTGTATTTAGCTCATGACCACATCTAATTTTTCGTGCAATATACGTTCTGGCGTACATAGAAGACTCTCTGACCAGTGCATTTTGGAAGAAGGAATAAATATGTTTTATTCAGTGGTGAATTTTCCATATGTATTGGTTACCTATGCATCGGTTACCCCCCACATGTAAAGTGTGTATTGTACATGTGAGTATGTATAGGAATTCGCTTAATGGACTGCATACATTTCATGTGTGGCCTGTTCTCTTGTGTCTGATTAAGGTTAATACCGATACTGGAACTCGACTTGGTTGTCATACCAAGGTTACTCAAAGTCTGTTACCTTCACACAGTAGAATCCGGCTTCTTTGGCTTGACAACGACAATAACTTCTGAAGCAAATTTTAAGAACGATGACTTTGGAAAATAAAATGCAATGAAAATGTGTGTCTGATTTTATAAACTAGTTATATTGTCTCTTCTTTGATATGATAGAAAATAGTGATATTTTTCGATGTTTTGTGACTTTTATGTTTTGTCACAGGGACAGACATTTTTTTTTTTTTGTCTAGATCACTTTAGTAGGGATTTATTGTCTGGATGATAAATAATATTTATAACGGCTTCTTGAGACTGTTGAAAGCTTCGAAGAGGCGAGTTATGTAGTCATCGACTCCATTATGGTTTTACATGTCAAAACGCTAATTTTTTTTTAACAAGGTAAAGGGTCTTTATTGGAATGTCTACGTATTCGGAATCAGACATCGAGTAGCAATACCTGACGGGATATTATAAAGCCGTAGAATATGAAGATAGAACTTTTTTATTCTCATCGCGTTGACTGATTTCATATTTCTAGCGTTGCCATCCTGACAACAAGTGCTCTTTACCTAATTGGAAAACAGGAGAATGAAAATAACCAAAATAGCGAACCATTATATCAGTAGGTGGATATACTCTGGCATCCAGCTGGTTCCACTGCAAGGCAGTAAGCGTGTTCAGAACGCCCTCCCCCACCCTCAATTAATAGGTGTTACACATGCGGAGGCATTGCTCAAGATATGAGAGACAATGTAAACAGGACATCGTGCCACCTGCGAGCTTCGCAACAAGAGACAATCTACCTTCTTTGTTTCCCTCAGAGCCGAGTTGTTCAGAGTAACTAGCGACATAATCTTTTAAAACAATCGGCATACACATATCAAATAATCCGTGCCCACACTACTGGAAGAACGTGCAAAATTATCCAATCTTAATATATGATTCTGTAAAGCCCGAACTGCAAGCGGTGCCACCGGCGATTTGACCTGTTTCACTAATGATCCTAAATCCTTCTTTGAAAAAACAAAACAAAAAACAGCAATTATATAACAGCATCAGATAATTGATATTGTCAGGTTTATGATATTCCTTTTGAAGGCGGACTTGGGCTTGATAGTGACTGCGCATATACAGTGAATATATTTTAGGTTTGACTGGTTGATGCAAAATTACCGATTTGTAGATATTTTCATTATGAATGTTTGCAGCTAAAAGTAGAGGCCATTCCTAAGAAAAAGAGCGTTTTCAAACATCTGGAAGTTATCAAACGATAATAACTCTGTCTGCAAAGTACACCAAAAATTCTAAGGTGCGTACATGCTTCGGACAGTATTATATCACATGTCTAAAATTCCTCTTGACCACATCTATCCACTTATAGCTGAATAGGACCTTCTCCTTTGAATGTATTAGTATATGCGCAAACAGGCCACAGTAACCTATTTTAAAGGTCGCGTAAAAATACAGACGCTTCTGCATATACAATCATAACATTAACAATTGTGTTCCAATATAAAATTCACCACAGGAAGAAGGTACATGTTGGCATAACATATTCATTTGTTGTTGTTGTAGGGTTTAACGCCATTTTTCAGCACAAGATAGGCTATACATGGCGGCCAGTATAAATGGTGGCGGAAGAACCCGGAAAAAACCCCGGAAAGAACCACCGACCCACGAGAAGGACATATCCAGTAAATGTACTTTTCATGTTTCATTGAACACCATTACAGACCTATTTAATCTTACATGCTTGACGTATCACCCTTCGTCTGTTTGGTTTGAAATAAACCTTGTGTACTTACGTTTTTGACGTTTGATTGATTCCACAATAACTTAATGTTCTCAGGTAATCGTTGTAGTGTCATTTAACATGTCATATCATACACGTGACAGAACCAGGATTTCAAACCAGTAAATGTACAAATTTTGATCAGTAGATTGACTTCTAAGCCAATAGATTTTTATCGGCATCCATTTTACGTTTTTTTTAAGGCGACTGAAAACAAAATAAGTGCATTTTTGCCATAATGTATATTCTCTTCAAAGTATAACATAGTATAATAAAACATAGTATAATAAAACAGCCAGTTTTGAACATAAATCCGATTCAGTTTCTGATGGTAACGTTGCAATAATAATAAATTAATAAAGGTCGGTATATTTTCAATTAATACAAAAGAAGAGTTATTTATCTTTAGAATCATTTCAAGGATTTGTTTTAATAACATCAATAACATTTTTAGTTTTCTTCATAACATAACCGTCTTGTGACCACTAATGATATTCTGTGTGATTATTAAACTTTATACTTAAAACGTTATAATGACAGGACAACTTTGATCAGCCGGCAAAGAAGTTCTAAATTCAGTTTTCCTGCTGTCGGGTTTGTAAGGATGCTGACTGTTCTTCAATAGTGGTCTGCGTTATGTTCATCCCATGGAGGAAGTTCCCTACTTGGACCCGAGATGTATTCATGAGTCACATCCTCAAGGGCTTCTTTCTCTTCATGGCTCGGATCCAAAGATCTGCTGGCAGATTTCACCAATGTACATAAATTAAAAAAATAAGAAATATTACAAATGATTTTGACTTAAAATAACTAAAAAACATATATTGTTTATTTATGCTTTGATGAGCAATTCATCCCAGATTTAATTATTGTGCAATATAAAGTTAACTGATATATTTTATACTGGGAAGAACTTAATAATATTTGCATGAAAAGCTTATGAAATTCAACTGACGCATACGTTTGAAAAGCCGACAATACAAATTGAGGACCTTTACTACTCACCTGAACACGCTTAAATTCTGATATTCAAGCAAATATTAAACTTAGACAGTCGTTCCTTAGCATTGGGAGAAAAAGAACACTTTTTGGCATTTTGCCGTGAATTGAACAAAATGTTAAGAGCAATCCTTAACTATTTCTCTTAAAACATCTTGACCAATACAATAACAATTAAACAGGACGAAAAAAAGTAATTAATACTTACTCTAGTGGTCCGTGTTCAAGTTAACAACATGTGCAGCAATTTTGCCATGTACGCCGTACTTACTCTTGTGTGTCTGCCGAAATCATTTATTGCTGTCGGCCTCCATGTTATCTCCCTCCGCCAAAGATCTACCGACTTTCATCGAAGAATCACCTAACCTCGTGACCGCCTTGTATTCCTTTAGTAACACCTCAAAAAACATCCCATATTTGGAGTTAAACTTCACAAATTCCAACAATAACGTAATCAATTAACATATTGTTGTGTACACGTGAGCAGCAGGGAGGGTGGACCCTACAACTTTTTCCGAGGGTCCGTTAGCAAAAATAAAGGTTCCTACAAAGGGCTAAAATAAGGTCAATAACGCTAAACCGAATCCACTAACCGAACATATTTCAACAACAAAAATCGACTGGTTAGTTCGTTTTTGTTACTCGTTCGGTGACGTATTTTTTTCCAGTTTTAGGCGTGTTTTGTTTGCGTCTCACAATCATTTTTTTTGTCAGCCCACCCTCTCTGCTGCTGTCGATTTAAAAAGACCGTTTATCATTATTGATATAATGATTGGTGAAGCTCACTCAGCAAGATTAGCTCTAGAGCGACTAGAAGCGATACAGAAATATCTACCTGTCCGTGATTCTGTCAGACAACAATTACAAGAGCGTCAACAAACAGAGGAAGAATATACAGAATCCGCAGAAAAATTATTTAAACCTATCACGAAGACTACTGAAGGTATTCTTCCTGTGTTAAAAAAAACAGCGAAACAAACTGCAAAAAATAGCGGAGCGAACTAAAAAGGAAAAAAAAAATTTTACGAGAACTTCCCGCTGAAATAACTGCCGCTCAGCAAGTTTTAGAGTCCGAAGAAACTGTCCAAGAATCAGAAGAAGCCCAAGCTAGGATTAAATTATATGATAAATTTAATGAGGTTTTCGTTGACAGCATCGCAATGTTTAATATAGATAAATTAGCTGAAACTGCTTTTTTATCTTATGATGAACGAAAAAAATTTCTAAAACCCGAGTATGCTAATGATATTATAGGTCGCGAGAAATGGTACAAATGGATTTTTCGTTTACGTTTTAATGTTGATCAAGCTCGAGTTAACGACAAAAGATATGCTACTTACGATAAAGCTATAAAAAAAAATGACGTTGACTTTTCAGGAAATGCAACAACAACAACCACAACAAGAGCTAGAAAAATCAGTAAATGATTATTTTAAACCTAATAGTATTGAAGTAATCCAAAATCCAGTCTGGACAATACCTATTGCAGCAAATTACAAAGAACGACATAAATATTTAAGACCTGAGTACGTTGAAGAATTTGAATTTGATGATTGGGATTACTTCTGTATATCTCGTTTCTAGAAACATCGAAGAAGTAAATGACTTTGGTGATTATGATGAGTTTAAAGAAGATGTAATGAAACGAATAAAATTAATTAGGGAGAAAAAACCTAGAGAACCAACTCCACCTGTCGAATCAGCTTCACAAGAAACTTCATCTCAAGGTTTCATTGGTAAAGTTACATCTTTTGTTAAAGGTAAAACTGGAAGTGGTTTTGTTACTTGTCCCGACAGCGTCCTTGCCGACGTAGATAGATTAGAAATTTTAATCGGTGGGAAACGAGCTGGTAATAATTTTCCTGAAATTATCAACGAAATCTCATCAATTTGTCAACGATTATTTACCGGTGGCATCATGGATATTAACGTGTATCGGTCTCTCATTAATGAAATTACCGATGATTATCATAGTGACTAAATGTCGCCCGACTGAATGTCGCCAGTGACTGAAAAGTTACCGATTAAAGTTAGATATAATAGATGATCATACATGTTGCTCAACGTGGACCAACCATGGTCAGGGTGGTAAATTCAAGATTACCTGTATACAAGACATTTTACGGAGATGGATTCGGTGATGTTAAGGGTTTATTTTCGAGGATAGCCCCAAAAGCAACACCGATTGCAAAGCAATTAGGCTTGAAAGCTATTGATGTTATTCGTGAAAAAGGTATTAGTGCTGCTGGTGACGTTGCTAGTAAAGCATTTTCTGCCATCAAAGATAGACTAGCACGATTAATACGACGAAAATCTCAGCCACCAGTGAAACTGGCCAGCACTGAGGTGATGCCTGCAAGTGTTAGTAAAATAATAAATCAAGCCGCAAATCAAAAACTAGCAGAGTTAGCTGATGAAAGGAAAAATATATAGCAGCAAGTCTGATAGCAGGAAGTAGTCTTCGTATTAAACGATGACCAATAACATAACATTTTCAAACGTATATCTGATCCTGCATTTGACATGGACGCACCGGTTCTCAAGGATGAGTCTGTGCGTGATTATCAATATTATTCTTATGACGCTCGAATTCCAGATCAACGTGGACGAATTGAACTTCAAGTTCAAGATACAAGTAGGTATTTCTTACCCGCTGAAGCATTCATTGAAGCTGAAGATAAAATTTTTAAAGCAGATAATACTGAATACGGAAACGATGATGGTTTTGGTTTTGTTAATAATGGAGTCATGGCGTTGTTCGACAGCGCCACGTACATGATTGACGGAAAAAATATTGAATTGATTCAAAAAGATGTTGACGTTGCAACGACGATACTTGGCCTTGTAAGATATAGCGACGATTATTCAAGATCAGCTGGTCCATCAATGATGTTTACCAAGGACACTTCTGATAATCTAAATCACAAAAATGTAACTACAGGTAATGTAAGGAACGATGCAGGAACTGCAGAAACTCCCGCAGTAATATCAATGAACGCAAATTTCAACTTAGGATTTGCATCACGTAAAGCAATGTTGAAGGATAGAATGTTTTCATGTGCAATTCCGTTATCACATATTTTTGGATTCTGCAGAAATGTTAGAAAAAGTTATTTTTGGAGCTAAGCACACAGTTGTACTTGTAAGAAAAGCCACGGACGATGATGCAGTATGGCACGTTGAAGGAGCTGATGATGCTGCAACTAGAGCACTTCATGGTAAAGTAGTACTAACAAAACTTTAATTGTGGATGCCAGTAATGACTCCAACAATATCTGAAGAAGAACGTCTACTCTCTTTTATGGGTCAAGGTGGTAAATCGACGTTGTCATGGTTAACAATGACCACAGATAGTGTTCAAAGTGCAAGTAATGGTTTATTTACATGGCAAATAGCTTCTCAGCAAGGTGTTTCTGCACCGCGACATATATTCATTGCGCTTCAAAATAATACACGATTAAATAATCAAATACGAAGTTCGATGATATTTGACAAACTTGATGTTTCCGAGGTTTCCTTAAGAATAAACGGACATCAAGAACCATCCGAGGATATTTTATTGAATTTTGATCAAAATCATGTAGTACGTGCATATCATCGACTGATGTCGTTTATGGGACGTGATCAAAATATTGATTCTGGTTTACAAATATCACAGTTAGATTTTACAACCTTATATCCAATTTATTACTTTTCACTCGAACATTTAGATTTAACCAGACAATCTGTTGTAGATATACATTTTCGAGCTCGTGTTAACAGAAATATCATAGATATTCCTAATTACAGAGCAATCGCCGTTATACTCAGCGATAAAACAATGTTACTTGAAGGTGTTGGTGGTCGCATGAGAGTCGTTGATGCTCCCGTAGAGAATATGTAAGTGTTAATTTAGAAGTCAGAAATATATCATAAATGTCATATCATCATGTCAGTGTCAGTCTGACCCCGGGTCGGATTAAACGATTACAATCACCGTTAGCATCACGATGCGGAACAAAAATATCATTAAAACAAGAACAAATGAGCGGTGCAAATAAATTATCGTTGACCGAACGTCTGTTTAAGAGATTCAACGAAGCTAAACACGTCAATAAAGGAATACGATTAAATCTTTCCGTGGGTGCAATCAAGGATACTATTAAAACCGGAGGAATATTTCCGCTTCTCGCAGCTATTCCAGCATTAATAACCGCAGCCGCTCCAGCTGTTGCAAAAGCTGCTGCGTTAGGTGCAGTTGGGACAGCTGCTGGAATGGCTCTGAAGAAAGCAACAGGAAAAGGAATCAAAAAAAGGACGATCCGTTCACGGATTGGGTCTGAGACGTCCAGGGTCTCGATACGGAAAAGGATTAAGAATTCCAGGGACTCGCTGATTTTCCCGATGTCTAACTTTGATTTATTCGATGCTGCTGCGCGATTAAATATAAAGAATTTCAGAGGTGTTTTTATGCGTGATCAATTACCAAAAAATCCAAATCTGAAAGAAACAGGTATTATTAATCTCGATAAAAGCTCTGGTCGTGGCACTCACTGGGTTGCGTACACGATTGATCCACGTGGAATTATTTATTTTGATTCGTACGGACTGGCACCACCAAAAGAATTTTTGAAATACGTTGATACAGTACGAAATACTGCACTTCAGAGTATTCCAGTCTGGTATTCAACGCTACCAACACAAAAAATAACCGACCCGCCGATATGTGGCCGTGAAGCACTAGCAGTACTTGATGCTGTATCAAGATCAACGAAACCACCTCATAAAGCTGTACACGAACATACATTAAATAATTGCTAATCATATAATGGTTGATATTTATAGAAGATCTTCTACTAGTGCTCTCACCGGCAAGAAGAAAGAAGATATCAATTTATCAAAATACACCACCAAAGACGATCTTGCTGATATTATGAATTTATCTGGAGTTGACCGAGATGAAGTTGTTATTTTTCAGGATAAATTCGGTGTTTTAAAGACGAGTAATATCAAGTGGATCGATATAATTCGTAGAATTCTTGGTGCTACCACGGACAATATTCCAGTATTTACTGACGGTGGTAGAATCTGAGACTCAAATGTATCAATCGCAACTATCAGAGATGAAATTAAAAAAGTGTCGCTGATCGTTTAAAATCCGCCGGTGATACAATGACAGGTGAACTTAACATGAATGGAAATAAAATCGTTGCTTTAAGAGAACCAGCAGGTGATGGAGATGCCGCAACAAAGAAATATGTGGATGATAAAAATATTCCGATAACAACTTCGTTGTCGACGATCAGTGATTGAATAACCGCATTTAGAACTGAATTTTATAATCACATACAACTGTTTATGAATTTTCGCAGAAAAGTAAACAAAACCACTAATGATTTTTTTGGAAGTCCACCAACTGTTGATATTAAACTCGCCGACATTAATACAAAACTCAATGATATTGTCAGTGGAATTCCTAATATCGTCAATAAAACCAATCTGATTAAAATTCCACACAAATAAATTAACAACATCACCTACAGGGTGACGTCTGGGGTATCAATGTGGACACCGCGCGATAACACTCTCGAATATACCGCAGAAGTAACTGGGTTATACATGCTGTCCATGTATGGTTGGGAAATTACTGCGGCCATTTCATCATCACCGAATGTATATCATAATCCTCTACTGGTGATGCTAAACAAGGACACCAAAGAAACATTTACATTGACATGAACGGAAATACCCCCGAGACGTACTGGTGGTGTCTGGAATTTATCGCCGTCTTAGACAACAACTAAAGTATAATGATAGACGTTAACAGATACAGATACGATCAAGTAACAACATGGCAGAATAAATTAAAAACCATCATCGATAATTATACAGCAAAAATAAAGAAATATTATAGGCGTGCGGTTGTCGTTGATATCGTCGTTTATTCGGTTTCCGCGATTGTTGCTGGAACTGGCGTAGTATTATCAACGTTTACGATGACGACGCCGATCGTTGTAACAATCATTGTTTCATCGTCAACCACGATCGCTGGAATATTTAATATAATCGCGAAAAAGATAAATACGTGTACAAATGAAAAATTGAACGAGTACATGATGAAATTACACACAACAACTACCGCATTCTCTAAATTATCATGAATGATTTCTTCGTCGCTTAATGATGGAATAATATCTGACGAAGAATTCAGTATTATAATGAAGATCTACAATGAAGTATTCCATAACGATGTTATGGATGAAAAAATTCCTGAACAGGATTTAAGACAATAATAGTATAATAATGTCAACGTTCGATCAGCGATCGCAGGAATTATTGCAGCAGATCGTCACTACTACTGCACCGGTAAAAACCACAATGATATCGGCGAGTTCAACTGATCCTGAATTCAGTATTAATTTTCCAACTGCAATACCAGCTTCCGAGATAGCGTTAGCGCAATTACGGGTTTATTATAGTTGGCCCAATATTAGGTCAAAATCATTTGGTGGACTACAACCGAATAATTCATTAGTATTTGCAACTAAAAATAAACCCGATGGAACTCCTGATTGGCAAGTAGTCAGTATACCCACGGGTAGTTATCAAATAGAACAGATCAATGAAGAATTTCAGCGCAGAATTAAATTCATCACCGGAAAAGAATCAAAAATTGCCATTGTCGTTCACGAACCAACGTTATCATCGGCGGTGGAAATAAATTCTCCCGATTACGTCGTGGACATATATCAAAGTTCGATCAGGACAGTGTTAGGATGGCCTGATATTGAACCCAAAATACGATGGCCCACCAGAACCACGTCTAGATGAATTTCTCACTACGGAGAAAAAATTTGTGAAAATTCCAGATTATAAAAATCGATATCCGTGGACAACGCTTGAATTTTTCACTAATGAACAAAATGAAAAATTATGTTGATAAAGGAAATTTACTATAGAAAACCAGATGGAGAGTTTGTATTGAGTTTTAATCAAATTATAGCAATGATTCAACCAATAGTAAATGAATTTAAAAGAATTCATGATTATCTTGTAAATTTAATCGCTGAATTGACACAAAATTACACCGAAGATACAAAAAAAAAAATAAATAAAATAAAAAAAATATCATTGATGCAATTCAACATCTCAACGCAGTATCTGCGGATCATGAACATATAAAATATGTTTTCAAGGAAAACATTAAATATGTTAATCAAATAGAATACAAAAAGATCCATCATTGAGCCATGTAACCAATATAGCACTTGATAGGTATTCAAGTGAAATAAAGCGTTTTGAAGTTCTCGCGGTTACACTCAACATCACAAATAGTTTTTCCAGAATCTTCGAATCATGGAGAAAAGTAGCCCCACCAACAAGTATTCTCAGATACAATAACGATCCGTACGGGGGTGGCCGACACATTTCACCGAACATCGTTAATATCACATCAACGAATGCTGTCAATCTAGTATGTGATGTTATCGACGGTAGTTATCAAGTTGACACCGAAAAATCCAATCAGGTCCAACAAGGATACATTCTCTACTCATTTACCCCTCAAGTCCCCCCAGGTTATTTGACTGTATCAGAACCAATCAACGTTGTTTATCTAAAATGTCATAATCCACTCTTATCACGGATACATTTTAAACTTACTGACCAGTCTGGCCACTTGCTCGACCTTAGGTCAGAGTCGTTAAATATAAACTTGTATATACGCTCGTCATCGTAGTCCGTGATTACATCACGGTGAAAAACACCAAGCAAAAAATAAATGTCAAATAATTATTTTTTTTTTATACCCCCGTGATTATTATTCTGGTACAACACTATTAGTTTCGTTGTCAACGTCGGTGACATAGTCACTGGTGATGGAGTCACCATGGTCAGAGTCACACTCGTCTTTATCTTTAGCCAGTAACTCTTCAGTCATCGACATAATATCTCTCAGTTGTTTAATACGAGCGTGTACGAGTCTTTTCGTTTCGTATTCATGAGATAATTCTGACCTAACCTTTTCGATGGCCCGTGAAAGAGGAGCAAATAATTTCACCTGCGTATCCGTGATTGCTGCCAGCGATCGTAACATCGCCTGCTGAATTAACTTTATGAATCTATAATCGGAGGGCAACGTATATCTATTTTCAGATTTTATTAATTGTAATGATTCAAAATCACTCATTATTTTTTCAGGATCAAGTTGTTCAGATATTTTTATACCGCTGTGTTGTAATTGCTTAATATCAGCAATAATAGCATTAATATTTTCATGATTCATTATATAATAAATATTTGTTTAAAATTTAAATATATTTCTGAATTAATGCGAATAAAAAAAAAACAATATTTTTTTTTAATCAGAATAAAAAGGCAAAACGAAGTACCTGACGAGCAGGTTGATGACGTCGGATATGTAATTGTTGGATTGCGGGATAATAAAAACACCTCCTAAGTGAACCCCGGCGCTTTGAGGTTCAGGGGTGCCAGGTGAGTTATACACCTGGAATTAGTTTTTATTTACAATCTCATATCTCGTCGTCAACTGCCCGCAGGCGCCCCTTCCCCTCCCCCCAAATTATAATAGCATCTGTCGCCGAATGCAAGATAATATATCTTTAGCATTTTTGGAGACTCGAACACGCAGAGAGTTTACACAGTGGATCCGCACGCAAACGCCTTAACCCCACGGCTATTAGAGTTCTTATGAATATACAGTTAAATTTAAGTATATAACTATTCGCACTGTCGCACACATGAATTCAATTTTGTAACCAGCTCTTTCTCGACTCGTATTTACAAGTAAGCGATTAGTATATTACCAGATTTCTGAATAAAATATAAAATAAATCGCGAAAATCTGCAGTTTTACAGATCTTAGCCATTTCTGATTCGTTTAAAAATACTGTATTATCAACCCTTGATTTCATCAGGGCAGAACTATCGAGCAATAATGCATGGATCGATATATTCCAGTTTTTTCCGCCTGGAACAGAGCTGTGTACATTCATTCAGTATAGTAACAACGATACATGTAGTCTGCTGCGATCGATATGTGAAGCAGTTATGTACAATATCGGCCTATGATAGATTTATCTGTCCCCGTAACATCGTTACGGATAGTATAATATGACGGCTGAGGTTTCTATGTTCTGTTTGAGGAAAGTATAATATGTATTTTCTGCAATTAATACTTCCACATAGTGGAGATATCTGGACTGTAGTACCATAACTGCTTGATTACTCTATCACGAGGTGGAAACGTGAAAAATTATTCCGGCGGTGGTTTTCATAGGACGGTTATCTGGTCAATCCAAGACCTCTATCATTTTTAGTGGATCGGTACAATCATTATATATTATTATGAAAATGTACCGATCTGTTATCAAATTCAGACAAATTTTTATGTGGATTCTTATCACTGAATATAAATGTGTGGTCATGTATACGCAATAACAAAAAAAAGGGAGACAACTACTTGATTGCTCTATCAGCGATGACGGATTTATCTCGCTTCATTGTACATACCGGAACTTGATCTTTTGTTCGAATTTTTTCGAAAATGCCGATTTAGTAATATTATTTGCGACACGTTGTACCGAACTCGGTATAGTATTAAAATATTTAGCAGCCGAGTTTATGGAATTAAAAATTCTCTCTTCACCAGTCTCTGTATTTATGGATATAACCGAATCTTTTCAAACATTTTACATCTCCCAGCATTTCCAAGTACAGAATTCTGACTTGGTGTAACAACCCGGGGGTTAGATAAATCATTATCTTTCAGGTTTGAATTTATGTGATCAATTACAAGTCCGTCTTCGATGACCCCATGAAAACATTCTAATATGAACCTATGTGAGTGATATCTTTTTTTTCCAATAGTAAATCTAAAATAACCAGCATCATCAACAGTACCGACTGGTTTTTTCAATCTGCAGTTTCTGATTACACCATCACGAGACGCTTCATAATTTTTAATGATAGGGTGCTTTACAAATTCATTTTGCTCCATTTTATATATAATATTATTTGTCTAAATGATTATTTTGAAATCTGGCCAGATAGTCTTCAGCGGCTTTTATGGAGAATTCACCTGACGACTTCTTATCATAGTATCGTTTCAGCTCTCTGTATCTTTTACCACCGCATTGCACACATAACCGTGTTTCTCCTCTGACTCCAACACCGCATCGTAAACACGGTTTCGGTCCTAGACTACCTTTTCGAAAGCTTTGCATGTGTTGACCACAAAATTCATTTACGCATGATTTATTACAAGGAAGAGAAAATCCAATCATAAGCCATCGGCATTTATTGTTTGTTTGAATCATTATATATATATAATTAAAGTTTAATGAAACATATATTTGTCTTAATTATAGTATGGAGGAATTTGAGAGATTATCCACAATTGAACCTTCCACCTTCTCGGCGGGAGCAAGATTTGGTCTTGACAAACTCAATGACTTCGTCATTGGAAAATCTAAATTTAATTTTTCGATGCAAGATCTGGCTTTGATAAATAGAGATATAATCGATCGTATCAGTGAAGCCAAGAAAGAATTTCGCAACGATGGTGCTGCTCATACTTGGTCGACATTCAGGATCATGAATATCATTGGTTTTAGAATGAGTGATGAACGAGGTAAAAATATTATTAACTATCTCGACAATCAGCGATATATTATTCTAGTAAAATTTATTGTGCAGACAGATGATGACACTTGGATTATTCGTGATAAACATGAACCTGTACGACTTCATACTGGAAATAATACTGTTACATTAAATAAACAATCAAAACCAGGAATATTGACTGGTATTGATAAACCTTATTATGAACGAGCGTATCCTGTAACGGCAGTTATTTATGCGATATATCCGCAAAATGATAAACCTAGTATTGATAATCTCAAACCAATGAAATTGTCAAGGAGACTAAACTGCGTAGCTGAGCGAGTTATGGAACATATCTCAAAAGCAATACGCGGAAACGGTTTAACTGATCTAAGACGTAAAAAAATAAATGCGTAGGCAGAAACAGTTAAAGATACCGGAGCATCTATCAGTGACGTTGCTAAGCTAGAAAAGAAATTGAGATTTCCAATAACAGTAAAAACACTAACCGGAGAAATTTTGTCCAAACCGAAATATATAAAAAAATGGAACCCCTATAACAATCACTGATCATAACGCACATGCATGGATTGATGCTGTAACAATATTTCCACGAGACAGAATAGTCAGATTTTATGACGATTATATATTCGATACTATCAGCGATATCAGTAAGAATGATCCTGTATCTGTTTGGTTATTTCAGAGTTCAGAATCCGTGAATTACGATCAATTTGTAAAACCTAATGGAGAGATTTACCGTAGAGAATCTCTCCATGAAGAAATGAAGAATCTTGCACTGAAATATAATTCTGATGATGTTGAAGTTGAAAGATTATTGAATAATTGTTTTACAGTTCCATCAGTTGCGGCTCACTTTGCTCAAGAGAAAAATTCATGGAAACCGACGCGATTAGAATTTCTTGAAGATATTCAGCATAGTTGTGTCGAATACGGACACGGCGGATTGTGGAATACTAAATACGATCATCGTAAAGTTATATCGGTTGATATGGTTGTGTGTTATCCTGGAAGTTTTCTTGGATACGGAGAATGTTATGAATACTTTAAAAGATTCGGACATCCCACACACGAGATGACCAGAGTTGGGATAAATGGACCATTACCTGATTTTGATTTAACTGGATTCGCTTGTGTAAAATCATTTAAGTTTTGTAATAATCTTCATCCGATCGTTTATGCATGGTTTGGTAGACATTTCTCAGAAAAATATTGGGTTCCAATAGTGCTATTACGATACATGCTTGATACTGAAATCTTAGTGTCGTTGAGTGTAAGTGAAGCTATTATATCATATCATCCGCAGAAACAAGTTTGGTTATCACAACAAAAGAAACATTCACCGACAGATCCAGATGAAGATTGGGATAAAATTGATTATGAAAATAAAGTTGCAAAAGATCTCGGTAGAAAAATAATTGGTAAATTTACTCAAGGTGGTTCGTATGATCATAAAAGACATTGTACAATATTAATCATGGATGGTGCTGAGTTAGATTTTATAATTACTGATACAACGAACAAAGGAACATTTATTAGCAGAAGTAATGCTTACTTGTCAGACGGAATTAAATTAGGTACAATCGTGAGTTATATCGATGGTGAGTCACCGCAATTTACTCATTTAAGATCTTCTATGCTCGCTTACGTTTCTATAAATTTATTATCGATGATAAATAGATTTCTTTGTTACGCTGTCAGAGTTGCTACGGATTCGTTTTATATAAATAGCGCGTACGTGGATTTGGTAAAACCGTTACTCGGTAATGGTGAATGGGGATCATCGAGAATAAAACACGAAAGTATACTCGATTATTCTGAATCAGCAGATGTTGATATCAAAGAAATATACTACGGTGATGACAATCAAATACCAGTATCAACATCACCATCTGTATTTGATCCCGTGACCAGACATAAAACCATTTATCTCAATGGACCTGGAGGTTCTGGTAAAACAACACGTGCCATTGAATCATTTCGGAGTTCAGATATGATTGTGTTGACACCTACACACAGACTAGCAAGAGAAATAAAACAACGAGGAGTAAAATCATGTACATCCCATAGTTTCTTTAGATGGTGTGGAGATACATGGACACCTGAGCGAATGGGTGAGAAATATATTCCGAAAATCATCATCTGGGATGAAATTTGTACGGTGTCGTTGGAAACACTAAAAATATTTCTTAATTGGTTATTAACGAAAAATACTGCGGTAATTATGTGCGGCGATCATTGTCAACCACCACCTTTCGTCGGTCAATCTCCACATGAGTGGTTTAAAACGTTTGTTGATTATTATGAAGAAATAAAGGACGATCATAGAGCTATTGATGAACCTCTAAAGGAATTTAAAAGATTAATCAGACTACAGCCAGATATAATACAATGTGAGATAATACGTGAAATAATTCCAGAAACTCCTGTGAACGATTTTTGGAATTTATGGAGACCAAATGATTTAATAGTAGCGAGTAGAAAAATAGTTCGTGAAGAATTGCAGGAGAAATTATTTTTGTTACATAAAGAAAAAATTTCAAATCTACCTGTACCATTGTGTTATCGCCCAGCGGATACTCGACGACAAAATATTGAAATTGAAATTCCAGGAACAAATGAAAAACAAAATCTTGTATTGAATGATATTGTTTTGGTTGATGTTAATGTTGTTGAGAGCGCGTTGAGCATGGATAAATCGCCGTGGAAACTGGGATATGCCATAACAATTCACTCGTCACAAGGCTAACTATTATTGATACAAATATCTGGATTGTCGATGACAGAATCGAGTGGTCAAATTTAGTTTATCTCGCAGTATCGAGAATCAGAAGAATATCTCAACTACACAGGGTTATTTTAAATGCTACAGAAAATAATAATCAAACTGCTAGAGACAACAACGAAGTTGTTGTTGGTGTAATAAGAAAAATTTGGTTATAAGCAATGTGACAAAAAAAATAATCGTGATTTTGATATTGATACTGAATTAATTATAACACTAAAACAACGACAGAATAATCATTGTGCAAGTTGTAATTGTAATATGCTATGGGAATATTCGAGTAATAATCCAAGACAGTTTACCGTAGACAGAATTAATAGTGATCTTGGTTATACACGTGATAATGTCATATTGACATGTCTTGAATGTAATCGACGTCGGGGTTCCAATTTACAAAAGTGAACGCGGTGGTAATTGTGTGTCCTCAGGAATTACTTGTAATTGTTCACGTACAAATCCACGCTGAAGAGCAGTTGAATCCAGTCTGTAGATGGCAGGTATACCAGTGGATCTAACCACGCTAGAAATTGTATGTGTAGTCACACTCCAGATAGGATCAGTTGCTCTTTTTTTACCCCCTTCATGTTCACCAGGTTCATATAAATACCTTACAGTCACATTACCTACACTGGTTGTTTTGAAAAGTCACATCGTTGTCCGTAGCCATCGCTACGGGGTATATGTTTCTTTGTAATTGCAACGGTAGGTTTCATAGAAGTTGCACGAGTAATTTCTTTATTTAACGCAGCTATCACACTTGGTAATCTTGCAACCCATTCACGAGATCTTGTATCTGCCTGAATTATTTCCTTCGCATACTGGTATCCAAATAACCGTTCAGCGAGTGTTCGATTAAATCGTTCAACTATTGCCTGATCACGATGAATTGCAATATGTCCTTGTCTGATTTTGACATTATGTTGCTTCATCAGCGATGATACTGTACCAAGAAATTCTTTGCCAGGATCAACTTGTAGCAACTGTGGCCATCGTAATGGTCCTCGTTGATAAATTCGTTCAAACGCAGATGCAACTTCAGATGTTGTTTTTGTTGATAGCGGCTCCGTTTCTTTATATCTACTTGCAACATCAACGACAGTTAACGCGTATTTGTATGTGCATGATTGATGTCCACGTGTTTTAATAGTATCGTGCGGTAAAAACAAAATATCCGCTTGATGAACTTCATTGGGGATTCTGACATCAAAATACGCGTACTGAATTTTTTTAGGTGGACGTAGATATATTTGCCATATTGCCTGTCGTGTTAACCAATTCGCAGCAACAGCACGTGAGACTTTCGCTGCTTCAGCAAGTTTACTAATCGCTGCTTTGCCCTTCCAATATCCTCTTGGGCTATAATAAATGGACTCCATTATAATATTCATATAATTAATTACCCAGCCCCTAGCATTATTTTACCTTTCATAGCAGATTTTACTAGAAAACTAGCGAGTTTTTCTCTGAGAGATTTATCAGGTATAGAATTTAACGCATGAATCAATTTCACATCTGCGAGATGCCGTTGTTGTAAATCCTTGCTTCGATACGCAACATCATGAACGTGACACGCTTGATCAATCTTGTTTATTGGATACTCTCCAGGTTTTGGTTGATCTTGATCATCAAGTCGAATATCAAGTCGAGTTCCAGGACCACAATAATTGTATCCGGGTAAGTGTTTCTCCCCGGGATATTTCGCCCAGGGAACCCCTGGTAATTTTCCCAACGACGCGGCGATATCATCTCCCGTCGCTGTGGTTGAAATAAATTTATATTTTTTTGTACCACACTTTTCACACTTACCTGTAAGTGCGCGTCTTTTATTTTTTGTTATTATTGTTGTTAATCCAGTGGTGGACGTGGCTGCCTTGCATCGAACACAATATAAATTCATATTATTTATCATATGGATATAATTGACTTTTCGGCGACACGAAAACAAGAACCAGTCAAGCATCACCCAGCGCTACCAAATTCTATTAGGGCAATCATAATAGGTCCATCTGGATCAGGCAAAACACAATTATTGCTTAATTTGATAATGAGATGGCTCAAGTGGGATAAATTATATTTAGTAGCTCCATCTGTAGATGACCAGCGATGCTATGAAGTACTTAAAGATTTTAATGAAAATGCAAAATCGTTATATGAAGACAGTGACGTTATTGACTTTATAACTGATATTGATGAAGCGCCTTCTGTAGATGACCTTGATGGAAGTATTAATAATTTAGTTGTATACGATGATGTCATGCTGGATAAACAATCAAATCCAGCTAGGATATTTTCCAAAGGCAGACATAAAAATACAGACATGATTTATGTTACACAGCGTTATACACAAATTCCAAAAGTGATCAGAGATAACTGTAATATTTTAGTTGTGTTTAACGGAGTTGATAATCATACGCTGCAAAATATTTATTATACTTGGTGTTCTGGGGACATGGACATGAACAAATTTAAAAATTTCTTTGCACACGCGCAAGCTACTCCGTTTGGTTTTATAACAATAAATTTGCATGATCCCAGGTCAAGATATCGTAACGGACTTGATACAATATTTGGATAAAAACCACAACAGCAGAGAGGGTGGGCCGACAAAAAAAAGAGTGTGAGATGCAAACAAAACGCGCCTAAAATTTGAAAAAAAAAATACGTCAACGAACGAGTAACAAAAACGAACTAACCAGTCGATTTTTGTTGTTGAAATATGTTCGGTTAGTGGATTCGGTTTAGCGTTATTGACCTTATTTTAGCCCTTTGTAGGAACCTTTAATTTTGCTAACGGACCCTCGGAAAAAGTTGTAGGATCCACCCTCCCTGCTGCTACGTGTAAGCTGTTATTTAACAATTCTAATCTCATTTGCTCTTCCACCTGTCGATGTACTGGTGGAACATTTCCGGTCCCAGGAGATTGGTTCTGGTTAGTTTCTCTCATGGGCTGATAGAACAAGTAAAAATACCGTGTTGGGTTTGTTCCTGTATTGTTTTTTTAAATAGTTTAAAAAGAAAGTTTTACAAATTTCAAAAGCATAAGATTTCAACTATAAAACGGCATATTTGGTTGAAGAGCCTCAAAACGGAATTTTTTCCTATCGCTGGCAGAATTCCGTATATTATAAAGCTTACTACTAAAGGACGTTTTGTATTGTTTTGTTATATCAAAAGCGCTTTCACTGAAATCATTGATAGTTAATTTTTCTTAGATACTCCTTGGACTTGTAATGTTTTAATAATCCAGTGTGTGTGTGTGTGTGTGTGTGTGTGTGTGTGTGATTTTCCGTTTCTTTAAGTTTTCTTCCTTCTCTCTTATTGATCTAGCACAATGGTGGCTTTTTACATGATAAAACTGTATTTGACTCATATGCCAAAGATGTATAGCTTACGGATAATTTTTTTCACTATTGTACAAACCAATTGAAGAAAGACTCATTTTCATATACAATACACAAAACATGGGCAAGACATACAAACCAAATGAAGAAAGACTGTTTAATATGCAGTACACTAGAGATGGGCAAGACCTAAAAACCAACTGAAGAAAGGCTATGTTCCGTGTGCAATGCAGAAGAAATACACTACGTAATACACTAGAAATGGTCAAGACCTACAAACCAGCTTTAGAAAGATCATGTTCCATGTGCAATACACAAGAAGTACACTACGTAATACACTAGAAATGGTCAAAACCTACAAATCAGCTTTAGAAAGATCATGTTCCATGTGCAATACACAAGAAATAGGCAAGACTTACAAACCAACTTGAGAAGATCGTGTTTCCCATGTACTAAAAATGGGCAAGACCTACAAACCAACTGAAGAAAGGCTTTGTTGCACATATTTTACACTAGAAATAGGCAAAACCTACAAAATAACTTGAGAAAGACTATGTTCCCATACACTAGAGACGGGCAAGACGTACAAACCAGCTGGAGAAAGACAATGCTCTATTAGACTGTACAAACCAAGTGGAAGAAGACTGTTGCATTAGACTGTAGAAACCAACTGAAGAAAGACTATGTTCCATTAGACTGTACAAACTAACTAAAGAAAGACTTTATTCTATACACCAGAAAATGAGTATCGTTGTACTTTAGAGTGCCAGCTATCCAAAGATTTGAGGATTAAATTTAGTGATAAGAATTACTGGAAATATGTTTACATTTATTCAGCAACAAAAGAAATATACACAATTTAGCTGTTTATATATGAAATTGCTTTTGAACTTAGAAAAGAATATTATATGAACAACTGATGGTTGATGAAGATGATGATTATGTTGATAACGATAATGATAATTGTTATTATCATTATTTTTATCGTTGCTGTTATTATTATTATTATTATTATTATTATTATTATTATTAAATGTGTGTTTTTATAATACAAAATGAACTTATCAGAGTTCTTAGTTTGCTGATGAATCTTTCTCCAGAATATTCTCTTCGACAGAAGATATGCGTGCTCATGTGGGGGCAGGGATAAAAATGTATAGGTGTGAGCATGTGAACGCGCGCGCGCGTGCGTGTGTGTGTGTGTGTGTGTGTGTGTGTGTGTGTGTGTGTGTGAATGATAATTATTTGATAAAGTTACGATTTATTGCCTCCGAAGACAAGTGTACATTCAATGTACTTCATTCTAACCACGTTCATATATAGGACTATTTGCTTCTGATGTACAGAGATTGTATCAGCACCGTCCATTTGGCTAATGATGTTGTGTCGTGTCTTCATAGACATAGAATTAACCATGCCCTGTTTTCATTCGTTTTGCTCTCTTGTGCCATTATTGTTGTTATTATTATTTCTTTGGGCGAAAAAAAAAAATCGGGAGGATTGGGTGTGGCGGCGGAGTGAATGACTATTAATAGTTCTCAATCTGCCCCTTTCCCACTTCTCAATTTTTGATTGATTCGCCATCAAATGTAAAATCAGTTTATAACCTCTGAAGGGGTGTGTGTGTGTGTGTGTGTGTGTGTGTGTGTGTGTGTGTGGCGGGGGTTGGGTGATTGCTGATATTTAATAGCATGTCTCAAGGTAAATTTCCAGACTACAGCACAAATACTTACATTTGCTTATGTATTTACTTATATTTACATATCATTAGTTTCTTCATATTGCTGTTGTTACCGTTATTTTATATTTATTACGGTTTTTGCTTTTTCTAATAAGACCTGTTGCAGAAGGGGTTGCAACGTTCGTTAATCAACTCTTATGTTACAATTGTATCATTTAGCATAGTCCTTGATGCCTACAGGACCACGTCTAAGAATAGAATAATAACGTTGTCTAATTTATAATTTTTCTCTACATTACAAAATGTAGATAGAATTTTTTATTTGTTGTGCCCTCAAGGGACGGTAAACGGACTTCAGATATAAAGATGATTTGAGACGCTGATAGACAAGGAAAGACAGCGGCATCATTTGAACAATCCCAATAAAATATAACATATAGTAAATTCGGGGTTTTGTAGTCGTACACCTGTTGATTCCTCACAACAATATATATTTTTTGTTTAATATTCATAGAAGTTGTACATGGTTAACATCCAAGCCAATGTATTGTTTAAATTAAGGGGGGCTGTCTGTATCAGCTGACTAGATACAAAAACCATATGCTTGCAGGTGCGAGACACCGACGTTTGCCACCCACAATCCATAAATATAAGCGTAGATCGGTGCTTTCCAATTAGTCATTAATGGCAATTCATTTACGATGAAGAAACAGAGATAATCTTCCTAGAAGACAAATTGCAAAACCTGCTTAATTTCAAAGCCCATGGAAGCAGATACTTCCTCAAAGAATTTTGTCATTTTCTGTATAAAATGTAGCGAGAAAAATTATGTTCTTACATCGTTTTTAAATATTCAGAGACACAGACACCCCATCAATCTTTACCATGCGCCAGAAATTCATCGAACGCTTGTCTTTTGTCTGCGTTTCTTATAACTCTTCTCCCTGGATTATACTACATGAAAAAGGAGTTTGGGTGGGGAGAAGGTTAATTTCTGAAAGCTGTATTGCTTTTAGCTATACTGGTATTTGACCAGAAGAGCATATTGGATGGTCTGTTTTCCGTTCGTCGTTTGTCCTCCGACATGTATGAGTCCGTTACCACAAATTTGTTATCGGTGCTCCACCTAAACTAGTTGGAGGATTTCCTTGAAATTTTACGCAAACATTCATCCCATGGTCCAGTTTGTCCTTAATGAAAATGGTGTGTTCGGACATCCAATATGGCTGCCATACTAACCTGATGAAAATCTTGTTATCGCTACTCCTCATGAATAGATGGTCATATGACCATGGAGCTTTAATAAAAGACTTTATACTATGTCTAGTTAGTCCGAAATAAAAATTGTGCCGATCTGAGATCCAGTAAGGCTGCCACGGTAGCCATCCTGAAAATCTTGTTATCGATACTCATCCTGAATCGATGGTTATAGCAACAAAGGGTTTTCACCTTGTGATATCTGCGTGGTACAAATAAAAATGATGACAATATGACAGCCAGTAAAACCGCCATCTTAAAAGTCTAGTTAGCACAACACTACCTGAACAGAAAGTCATGTGGACGCGAGCATTTTACCATAATACTTTTCATGATGTCCAGTTAGTCTTCAATGAAATTATTGCTAATCTGACGTTTAGTATGACCGCCACAGATGCCATCTTGAAAATGTAAATATTCATACTCCTGAGTGGAAAGCCATATCCTGAAACTATTGTTATCTCTATTCCTCTCCAAATGGATAACTATATCAATATGGGTGTATTCAACAATAGACGTCTTGTGATACGTGGCTTGTCCTAAACGAAAATGGTGCCAGTCGAACATCGCATATGGCTGCCTTGATGCCTGTCTTAAAAATCGTCTTGTTACTACCCTCTCTGCATCGATGATCATTCTGACAGAGTTTTCACAGAAGTTTAATGATGCCAACTTTGTCCTAAAAGAAAATGATGTAAAGCCAACGTCCAGTATGTGTATCATTGCAGCTAGTTTAAATATCTTGTTACTGCTGAAAAATATCAGAGATGCTTTCAACACTCGACAGTTAAAAGGAAGAAATGGTCCTATCTTGAATTCCTGGAAATTCTTTTCGCATAGTAGAGCGTCACTCCCTTCAAGGGACTATTGTCTAATTCCCCGATACCTTGTCTTCTATTCGTTGTGTAACTCGTGTATAGTGCCCGCCCAGGTCGGCTGCCTATGTTTGTCATTTGGAAAGGCATTTAGCCCTCATTTCCTTGGCATCATATATGTTTTTAAAATAGCGTAAAATGAAAGCAAAACAAAGGCACAAAATATATAGTTTGTCTTTGTTCCATAATATTCATGAACATTTCGTAGTTATCAAAACTTTACTTAAGGGTGATGTGCCCTCTTGATTTTATTTTTATTTTAGATTGTTCATTCCACGAACGCGTTGATCTGACATAAATATGTCCCTGTAAAATCAATTGTGCATTTTGCCTACGAATCGCTGTTTGAACAACATTGAAATGAGAGAGATGCATTAGTATTAATACTTCGATTATAGCCAGTTTTAAACAATTTATTGCTGATGTTTCTTCAGGAGCAAAGAGTGGCGTAATGTGTTGCTTTTAATGTCTACAGCCATTTTCGAGACTGCTCTAACATGAGATAAAAAAAAAAAAAAAAAAAAAAACCCAAAAAAAACCAACAAAAAAAACCCAACAAAAAACCAGCCATTTCGCGTGGATTTCATCAGTTGGCATAAACCGGCGTAAGGAATCGAACTTTGGTCCGCAACATGAAAAGTACATAACATGACTATGGCCAAAGTGGTATCTTAGAGAAAAGGCTCAGTAGGTATATCATACTTAATGCTTGCTAGCTGTTTCATTATTTTAATATGACCATTTTGCAAGCATTATTTGCTCAGATAGTTGAACATTTATATGAAACTAGTTCCAAGTTACATAATAAAGAGAAAGATTTAATTGGCATAAATCTGCCAGATGCAGACACATTATGATGTAATCACGGCTTCTGATTCATAAATGTCACCTAGCTATATATGATTGGCAACGGAGCTGTTTTTATATGAACGTATGCAAAGATAGTGTCAGTGCTTTATCTATCAGGTAATCTATATAATCTTTTGACGCACCCAGCTTTTCAGTGAGTCAGTGATTGTGTCAGCGTCTTTTCGGTCGGTCTGTATGCATATATAATTGTTTGTCAATATGCATATATGTATGCATTTGGAATTATGGACATTGAATTACCACACTGTATCAAATTCACTTACACATAATTAAACCTCGAATGGCCTTCCTAACCTTGCACGCATATATTCTTATCGTTGTATCCGCTGATCAAATGGAGAGACATGATGGGTCAGTGGGTACAATGAAAGTATGAATTCGGCTACCTCTTTGGTCAGTAGTGATCATACTGGACTTGAGGACAGAATGGTGAAGGTTGCGATCCTACCAACGGGGCATATACTGTCGGCTACTGTGGTTTATCCTGGGCATGGCAATTTACTCAGATTGCCTTCGCACGACTTAATCGTCATGCGTTGATACAATGTAAAGCACCCGACCAAACCAAACGAAAACCTTCTGACCCAGTTGCCAATTAGATCTGCGAATCCGTTCACACAAGCATTCAACCATCTTTCCAATCAGTAGCCGAATGGACACTTGGAAACAGCGGGCGACTATCTCATAAACGCACAGGAGTAGTTAACGTATATCGGACTGCAACCCATTTACCCTACATGTTTATGTATTTAACTCATTTAATAAATTCAATATTAAATAATTACTCATTTGAATTCCTCTATACAGAGTGTATTCATTGTAAAAGTACAATTAAAATGTGCATGTTTATTTTGTATATGTATGTTGTCCAATATTTCATATGTTTTAACAGTGTGAAATATCAGACTCATCTCTGCCATTGTTCTCTTGTGGTACTTAGTAATGGACGACTTGTCATCAAAAACCATTTTCTTTTGGATTTCAAAAGGTTCTCGATCTGATTGATTCAGATCTCCACTGTCCTACGTGAAGATCTGACAACCACCGCTAGGGGTCATGTTCTGGTGACCTATGTTATTACCAGAATCGCTAATTTTATCAGCCAATTAGATGAAGTCTCATATATTCGCATTTGGGAGACTGAGCAGTATAGATGAAGAGCATCAGTGTGTGACTATCGATTTGATTCGCTTTTAAATTTCTGAAGCTGTATTTCCATTAGCTAACTCAAAGGTCATCAGAACATGAGCCCTAAGCGGTCGCTGTCCGATCTTAACCCAGGACAATGGAGATCTAATTTTGATCAGATTGAAAAGGTACTCAAAGTTGTTGAGAATGTTATAATTCAGATATATATATATATATATATATATATATATATATATATATATATATATATATATATATATATATATATATATATATATATTTTAGAAGAACCCACGTGTGACATTTTTCACTTACAGTAATACAGATCACCGTCTCTGAATAAATTAGAGGGATCCTGAAATTTAATATTAGCAACAACCTCTTAATCAACTCAGAACACAACCCTCTTTTGCAAACATATGCTCTATTAACCATTTCGGGGAGTTATTTCACGAATGAGCATCGATGAGATGAACAAATATTTACATGTCAAGATAAATTTGTGAAGACAAGAATGTGTCTAAAGTAATCCTCATCTCTGGTATGGAATATTTGTTTACTTTGTTCCCCGATAAATAGATGGCTATATATTGTATCAGCCATGTGTCTTTTGTAAAATTACAGCAGTTAACTCGAATAAATCTGTAACACGCACATCTTTTCAAGAGCTGCCAAATGAATACTTTATTGTAAAAATTTAATTGGCCGTTATTCCAAGGTTCTCGCTTGTACGGAATAAAGTAAAGAAATCTAACATAAGACCCACATGTTCCAAGTAGGTGCCTATTGTATTTTTACATCTACTGGTTCTAGATCAGAAGATCTTTTGGAATAACCCGTTTTCCATCGTCCGTCCCTTAGCATAAGCTTGTTATCGCTACTCCTCCCAAACTACTTCAAGGATTCTTTACATACATAATCATCCCATGGTCTAGTGGTCCAACAATGACAATGGTGCCCGCTAAGATATTCGATATGTCCGCCAGAGCGGTCTTCTTGAAAATCTTATTCTTGCTTCTCCTGCTGACGGGAAAGCCGTATCGGCATGGAATTTTAATGGAAAAGCGTCTTATGATATCAAGTTGGGCCAGACTGAAATTGTGTCTTTTGGACATCTAATTTGTCCGCCATAGCGACTATCTTTATAATCTTGTTATCAGTACTTCTCCCGAATAAATGGTCATATCACCATGAAACTTCCATTGCAAGACTTTTGATGATGTCTAGCTGGTCGTAACTGAAAATGATCTGACATCCAATATGTCCGCCAAGGCATCATCCATCTTGAAAACCTTTTAACTATTCATCATCGTTCATGAACACAGTCATATCAACATGGGGGGGGGGGGGAATTGAATGGCCTTTAAACACAGTAGAAGGTGGGAGAAATCTTATAAACCATGTAAAAAAATAAGACCATTTAATTCTCTCTCGTTCTCTCTCTTTATATGCTACTACAACAACTACTGCTACTACTGAAAATATATCTGTCTTAAAATCGTATAAAAAATCTTGTTAAATATAATTGAAACTTAACTTGTCATGGATTCCTAAACTTTCTTTTGGGCCTGTAGTGCGTTAGTCCCTTGGAGAAACTCTTGTTTGCTGTTGTGATAATTCAGTTATTGTCTCTGCCGTTGGTTGGAAGGCATTGCACCACACACCCATGTATATCAACACACACACACACACACACACACACACACGCATAAACAAATACGTGTAAAAAAATACACTTCAGTAGGATAAGCAACATGTAAAAAAATGACGTATTTCATCATTGTTCCACTACCAACAAAAACAAACCGTACGATTTGATTCTTGGAAGTATACCTCAACTCAACTTTTGTTTCTTCTTCGCTTTATTCGAGTTTCTGATAGAGATATGATTGGGAAAATTTGTTGGGGTTTTTTCTTCTCCGTTTCTTTTATCATTATTGGAGATACGATAGGAGAAATTTCGCGAAGTGTCAATGTAGCGAACCTGTTTAATATTCTCAGGGTGACTAAGGTTTCAATGATCATAAATATGTTTGAAAGGTCCGTGGGTCAGAAACACGTATCAAAGCAGCCCCCACCATTTATTTTTACCGAGAAAGTTGACTCATTATTTAGATGGTTGGATACTAATGTATTGATGAAATAAATTTTTATCGATCTATGCCTTTAGATGCTAAATAAAAATGTTATCTGATCATATATCTTACCCTGCGAAAATCATGCGCTATGTTCCTTTCTGGGATATTAGTATTGAATGCTACGAAATTCATGTGTTCTGTTCCTTACGGGGATTATTGTGTTGAATGCTAGGAAAATTATGAGAACTATTTTGTCTTTCTCGTTTTTTTAATTTGTACTCCTGGTCAAGGTGTGATAGTATTGATTGTTTTAATATTATGGATCCACAATCCTTGTCAAGGAATGAGTGTATCGAAACCGATTAAAATCTTAATTGTTACTCCTTCACTAAGAGTAGTTTTATGGATTGCTTTAAAAACATTGAGGTGTCTTAATTGGCTAGGATTAATTTTATTTGAATTTTATTTGAATACTACAGAAAAATTGAGATATGCTTCCTCTGAGTTCCATACTGCATGCTACAAAAATCGCGAATTGACTTCTTTTCTGAGAGTGTTATTACAGAAATGCCTTCAACTCGTCTCTTTGGTGTCTAGAAATTATCAACTTTTTCTGAGCAACTGCGCATGGTAAATTCCGTATACTTCATAGTACTGGCAGATTACATCCCACGCATGCATGTCTGCACTGTTCAGACCACTGCAAATGGGGTGTCGTAAAGGTTGAAGGCAGCGGCATCGTCTACATATCTGTGCCATCCAGAGATGAGTTCAGGAATGGAGGTGTCTAATTAAAGGTGAATGTCTTATTGAAAGCAACTCAGAGAGGATATAATATTTTGATCGCTTGTAATACATCCCTTGTCATTATATTCCCTGGCACTAACTCCATTCAGTTTTCCTTGTAATTCCTACTAAAATCAATACTAATGCGTGCCTTGGCAATTTCGAGCAAATCTATTAGTTCAGGTCTCAAATTACTCGATATTGGGGGAAATCGATCAATTTCGCACAAAATCAAGACTGACTTGCAATAAACAAGGTCTTAATTTGATTGTATTTGTTGCGTAAACAGTCGAGCATTTACATAACATAGCTTAAAGGGGACTTTTTTAACGGCACAACAGCACTTTGAAGATTATATTAAGTAAATAAGTGTGACGGAAGGACACCAACGTCTATACCCGCTCTTACTTCGTTTGCAGGGTGTATAAGAAAGGAAACGAGAGAGAGAGAGAGAGAGAGAGAGAGAGAGAGAGAGAGAGAGAGAGAGAATGAGTCGATACATTTTGAGTAAATACTATAACCATGCGGAATGGTGTGATGATTAACTAGGTGTAATTTGTTTTAAATTAATGAGAAAAACTATTTACGTATTGGGCGTGGTTATGAAAATTGCGTAAATAAATGTCAACCATTATTGTATGACCAGTGACTTAGATTTAGGTTCTATGCCAGGGATGAACAGAATGCAGCCCGCGAGCAGAATCCGACCCGTGACCAATTTTTTCCTGTTAATTTATGTAATAGGGTGCGGTTTTAAAAATCAGTTACAGTTATCCGGCATGCGCCCTGGAGGAAGTTGCCTATGCTTGTTCGATACAAATGGGACCTTTTGGAGAAGCTGGAAGTAGATTCCCTGATCTGACTTGGTCACTGCTAATTTGCTGTCAGATTACAAATTAAAAATTAATTGCTGAAATAATGCGCAAAAGCGTACTTTAACTGGATTTTTATTCTGTTTTACAGTGTCAGATTTACATATCCATTGATTAAACACTTGAAATATAATGAATGATTGCAAGTAAAACATATTCGAATCCGTAAATGAAAAGAAACGAAAAACAAAATTATGATAGAAGGTGTAAATTTTCAATTCCTTTTTTTTGAAATTAATGATGTTTCTCTTGGCAATTTTCAGCTATTAAATGTATTTCCAATTAGCATGGTATTTCTCACATTTATTTAGTTAAATTTAATTTCTTTTCGCTCATTTGTTTGTTGCTGATTTTTTATTTTTTTATTTTTTATTTTTTATTTTTTAATTTTTTTGCACGTAGGCACTACATGTGATGTGTGACTACTGTAGTTATTAGTTACTACTATTAGGTTAGATGTTTAATGATAATTGTAACTAACGCAAACTTGCAAGCTGTTTCTCTCACAAGTATACACTTATTTTGTCCTTTACTGAAAGACGGACTGGATGTACTGACTAAAAATGTCTGAGATTATGAATTACAGTGCTAATTTTTGCAATTTTCAACGTATTGATTTTTGCAAGCTGCATTCAACTCGTCGGCGATTTTTGAGGAGATTCAACAATCCCACAATGCAATGCGTATATAGTATTTGTTTACACGCGTTACGTCACGGGGACATGTATTACATTATTAGCTTAGCGTGCCTCAACAAAACATAGGGCCAAAAATGTGCCCGTGTCTGTTTTGATGTCCTACCCAATCCATCTTATCAGTTCTCAGGCCAACTAGCTTTACCTGAACGTCGGTAATACAGCTACCAGGATTAATGGAGCATTCTTTCGATACATACTAAAACGATAATAAACTAACTTGGGATATGAACCCGAAAATGAGATTGTACACTAATTTTTTATTTTTTTTTTCGTTTTCACTAACATTGTTATGAGAATATCTTGATGAGACAAAAGTCCTTGACCGCTTGAAGAGTTACAATTCACATGAAATGTGCTTTTCTTGTCCAAAGTCTGTACACAGAATATGCGTGCAATCAGAAGATTTGCGTGTAAATAAACTTAAATTGTCTTAAAATATGATAAATTCATCCCCGATAAGATGGGTTACTGTACCTAAACTTGTATTTTGAAGACATAAAATAGATCTCGACTCTTATTATGACCAAAGATCAGACGCAGACAACATATACTCTTAATAATCAGATTTATGCTAATAGATCCAGTGGACAGTAATATGCAAAAATAAAAAGCTCTGCTGACCAAATTTTCACTCGTAAACATTAACTCGTATCCGAACAAAGTAACGTTACACTAGTTGTGTTGATACTGTTATAGGGCACAAACCATTATAATGGGCATTTGTCAGATCCTGTAAGACAAGCGGTTCCACAAGAAGACGTGATGTGGTCTTTGCTTGGTTTGTCTATATTTGTCTTATTGTCTGATTTTATTGTCGTTCCAGCGGGTTTATTTAACATAGAGAATTGACGTGACAATGAAACTTCAACAAACTCCTTGGAAAAAGTATTGGTCTCTTGCCTTATCGTTTGGGAATCGTGATTCTAAGTTGGCAGTATAGTCAAGTGCCTACTAATCCAAATAACCATCTTGAAACCGTCAGGATCCCCGGTAAATGAGACTGGAAACATCCTGCTGTATGTGATCAAACGCGGTTGTTATCTCGCAATCAATTAATCCTTTCCCTGGTGGATTTCTTTCTAGCGTTCTGTGTAGTTTGCCGGAATATTTAGAGGATAATCGATACTCAGATGTGTTTTGCAATTCCAAGAAGATAGTATTGTTTACGCTACTAGCATATTCTTGGTATAGACCTTGATTGTTTTCATACTCATTGTAATAAGCCAATTTCAGTAAAACTGATGAAAACAAACAGGAGACCTCGATGCTTAAAAAATGGAAACGATGAAACTAAGATGACTGAAAGAGAACTGAAATAGAAAACAACAATAAAACAAATCTGACATTTAATCAATCAAAAAATGATCAATTTTAAGGTATACCCGAATAAAATAAATTTCACTCTGGGATCTTAGCAGATTACTCGAAGGAAAAGCCGCCAGAAAGGGAGTCGGAAAAAGGTAAGGGGCATGAATAGTCGCTAGATAACGACAAGGAACAATCTCCATGACATTTTGTTTTACAGGGAAACAATGAAAATAATGCGCGAATAAGAGTACCATAAACGGCACATCATATGCACAGCTGTATTTAGTCCCCGATGTATATGCTTGAAATGTTGGCAGAAACTACTTTTCTTCCTTCAGCTAGGGTGACATCGACTTCTGATCTTCTGACCCCAAACCAACAAGGCTTTTCATTAGCTCAAGTGTCCGTCATCCACAAATACTTGTCCAGGTTTCAGAATGCAGAACGTTGTTATTTTGCGGTAACCATTCCTATTATCAGTCACAGTGACGTGGACCTTTGAGCTTTTATCTGAAAATCAACAGATTATTTTGTATCCAGCGAAACATAAGTCAGTTCTATAATAGAAATACCGAAACAAATTATTGGTAATTTGTACATTGTACAGTCTGAAGCGAACATCACCACATCAAAAGTGTGAAACTTATCCATGAACTGGCTTTGATAGTGAAATGTTTTGTCTAAAGGAACAGATAAGCCTTTAAATAGCAAAACTACTTAGCCTTCATCAAACATTAGACACATTCATACAGTAATAACATTTCAGAAATTTCTCAACGATCATGTTTTTCGCAAGAAATATTTATTGCTAGAGCCATCGTTTGCTATGACAAGAGGGATGATTAGAAGATAACACTGCTCTTTAATTTGGGTCCACAAACATGTCATCCATTGTTTTAATAACCAAAGGGGGTGGCAAATGAGGAATGAAAATTAAATCAATTTAGGGTTACAATTGGACACGTTTAACCCATTCTCAGCTGAGGCCATTTTACGTCTTTAGCATGCCAAATTTATTTATAGTTTGTATCGGTAATGTTATAAACATAGCCGTTCTTTTAAGACTTTTGTAAATTTTCCCGAGAAAATACTTTTGGAAAAGACGACTATGCATGGTTTAATCTTTCCATTCGCAGACACTATTTAGGGTTAGAAAATTATCAATAACACGATTCATTCAATATAATGAAAATCGACACAGCTTAAAACTCTCCTGCGGTCTCCACATATGGCAAGACATACATGCGGTATAAATTGCACATGAATCAAGCCATTAGCCACAAATTCTCAATACATGTTGATTAACTATAATGATGTTATAATCTACACTGTATCATTTGCCTTCCTGGATTTTTTTTTCTCTCCGTTGGCTCTAAATACTTCTATCTGTCAATATTTGGAATCTTGATACTGAGCACAGTATGAGAAGAACCTCTCGTGAAGATGTCACTTAACCTAGTGCGAATCAGTAAGTGCATTTTCCACAGTAAAGACGTTGAAAATTTTCGCCAACTGAAAGTTTGTAAGAAATCGTAACAGATTCGCACAGACTTCTAATGAAATAGATTCCCGATCTAGACTGTCTTGCATAGAAGAGAAAAGATAACAAAATCCACCCCACCCCCAGATTATACCATTTACAATCAGTAGAAACATTTGGAACCAATGAATCATTAATAATAATAATAATAATAATAATAATAATAATAACTTTTATTTTTATTTTTATTATTATTATTATTATTATTATTATTAAGTTTTTACCTATACAAAATGGTGATTGTAAATACAGAGGTGGCATTAAAACAAACAAATAAATAACAACATGAACGCCGTTGGAAATTAGTATTGGCCAGTCATCCAGCTTATTATTATATTTTAAAATTCGCAAAATTGCAGATGGAATAATATATCTTCATGTTTTCAAATTTTCCAGCTGGAATAATGTGGCTTCATGTTTTGAAATTCTACAGATTGAATAATATGGCTTCATATTTTAATATTTTCCAGCTGGAATAATATGGCTTCACATTTTAAAATTTTCCACATGGAATAATGTGGCTTTATGTTTGAAAATTTTCCAGACGGAATAATGTTCATACAAGTTCATTTGTAATTCTTAGACACAAGTCTTGAAATATATGACCCGATGTTGAAAATTAAATGCTATTTATGTTAATAATTAAATCCGAACGAGTTCGAGAAAATACGAGCATAGGTTTAATAGCGTTGTGAATGAGATACTGTTTAAAAAATGTTTTCTCATCATTAGAGTCGGAATAATAAGGTGGATATATTTGTTCGGATCCGCAATACGATTGGACAGTACGTACATTAAATGGGCATACAAAGTTCCCAATTTTTAACATCCCAAAATTTCTAACATTAGTCTAAAAAAAAGTGCGACAACCACTAGTATTTTTCTGAGGCATTTGCAAATAATAACCATGGAATCTTCTGAATTTATTCTGATTTGAAATCATCGTACCTTTGTGTCTTTAGATTTTTTTCTAGCAATTCTGTATTTAAATACTGTAAATAAAATGACTATTTTAAAGGCTTATCAGATGTGTTATTTTAGATTTTTTATGTCTAACAAGTTGTATCGTTTCTGCAGGTCTTTGTACATGTCATTATACAGGTCTTCACGAACCGTGAAAGCGGAAACTCATATATGCCGAGTACTGTATTGAAAGCAAGTTGTGGTGTTTGAATTATTAACGTAGCTTTAACAATTTTAGTCATATCGCTACGATGTCTGCAGTGTGGCAGTTTATAGTGATGTCTAGTACTGGGGCATCATTCAGACATGTAGCATCAAGTGAGGCAACTGCTTGTACCATTTTTATAAGTCTTTGTTATGACTCGGCCGAGGTTCGAACTCGCGACCTCCCGCATCCGAGGTGGACGCTCTAACCACTTACGCCACCGAAGCGGCCCTGTTTTGAAAGCAAAGTGAGAATACATCCGAAAGCTTCTAATTCCTGTATAGAACACAAATCTGCAGTTGTTGAATATCATACATTAATACGTTTGACTCATAATCTTCAACGTCTTTAATATATCTCCAGTGAACCATACTAGTGTGCGAGCTTATTTGGCAACTTACATTCATCAAGCGGTTCTGTAACTTAGAATGTTGTCTTAACGCCATCCCGTCTTCTTCCAATTATCGCCTGTATCAGAATTGTGAAGCGGTTACTTTCAAATTATGCTACGCCTTTAGGAAGGTAAATATTTGTCCCCGTCATTCGAATCTGTTAAGAAATTTAAGCTTATTTACCGAAATTACGTGAGAAATGAATCTTTCCCACTATTTGTAAAGGATGAAAGTGAACGCAAGTTTCGAAGACAAAATGTGTTGCCTTGTTTGAATGCGGATGCCGTAAACAACGCGGTATTTTAAAGTACGTTAAACCATGGTGTGATGGACAGCAATAAAAGTATTTACGTGGTTACAAGTTTGTTATCTGTACATTATTTTCTGTATCTTATGCAATCACCGGATTAGCTGGGTTTTATGGTCATTTGATAGACCTTTATCATATACGTTGCTACAGTAAGACACTTGCATCAAGTGGTTGTTTTCGGTCTTGCAGTAATGAAAATTGCTTGCTATAATTGAGGAACATATTGCCCATTAAGGTGGAATTGTGACTCATAAACGATTGACAGAGAGAAATATCAGATTAGTACAGAAACAGTACTCCTGAAGACTTCAGTATTTGGCAGAAATATGTCAGCACCTATAGATAGCCAGGTAGCGAGTTAACTAGCTAGTTTCATATATATTTTCTCTGTGTGTCTGCCTACCTACACATATTGCAGTCTGCCAATTTGCTTACAACCCACGCTTATATCGACTGTAATCGAGCGTTTTCATGAACATGTTATCGTACAAATTGTAACCATTTCAAGACACTTACTTGTATGTGTTGTCTTTAAGAAAATTTATGAAAGCTATAGAAAATCAATACGGACTATGTTTCCGCAATTTTTCTTCAACTATTTCCTGTACCTTTGATATATAAAAGAGATGTATCAGAAAGTAAAGCTCTCCAAAACATCATGTCGCAGTTGCAAGTGCATTTAGGTAACCAGTTTAAATTTTATGCCGAAGAAAAAAGAATACTCTAAATTAAAGCTTTATTGCTGTTGAATTTATTGACATTCCTAGACAAGGAAAAGGGAGGAATGTTTGATACGTGGCATTAATGCGCACAAGTATCGCAGCCTACATCAATTTCAGAGCAATGCATAAAGTAGACATAACTATCAAGTACCGCCTGATGCCCTAGTATGAGTGTAATGAATCATATTGGACTGTATTCATTACGCGTAGCAACTCCAAATGGCTTTGAAGCGCTTCCCTAAATGATTTTTACAGACATATTCAAAGAAAATAAAAGAAATGAAATTTGACCTGGCTAAAGGATGAATTCGATGGTTTGACAAATATACTTATACATGTCTTCATTAACTAACGTTAGTTATGTTCAAATTAATTATTAATGGTTACATTTGGTCGTATATGTTACATTTAAAACTACATGTTTGGAATCGCCCTCTCTCCTCTTCCAGTATGGATCTGAGAAGAGATACATTTAACAGAACTCGTCAGCATTCGTGTCAGCAACTTATTCTTTTAGCAACCAGAGTGAATACATATTGTAAGACGACCGGAATGACACTTTATATTTATTTGTCGTTTTAAGTTAGCTACTAAAGACGTTGAAATAGGTTTAAAGTCAAGTAGTGCACAAAGAGAATGAGTTTCAACCAAATGAACAAACACAAAATGTAAAAATACAACCACAAGTCATCTTTCCCAACCACAGAAGCAAACCATTTTCTCATAAGGAATTGGAAAAGTCTTAAAGCTAAATGCAAACTGAAACGGAAGCCACCGAAAAATATGTGTGAACACATGCCCTGTTAATGGATTATGATGCTATCTAACTAAACTAAATGATGGAAAATATTTTTAAAAATATTGACGTTTCAACGTCAGATTATCTATTAAGGAATCTTTGTGCATTGCCTGTGAGGTTTGTTTATGTATAGGCTTTTGCTGATGGTCATATACTTCCAAAAAAGATAACAGGTGCAAGATGTACTCATTAATTGATGAAAAACAGATGTATGCTGTACGCCTATTGAACTTGTGAAATAATGAACAATTACAGGTGCTATCAGTCTAAAATTTAGTTATGTTCAACATTTATGCTTATGGCTTTATTTATGATAATTTTGGGTTCTTAATAAATATAAACAGTAATCTGGTATTTAGGAATCTCTTTCGGTTAGGGAGACATTTGAAGGGTCACGTGGCCTATTCTGTAATATATTAATCTGGGATTTAAAGGAATGCGTTTTAAAAGAGAAAAATCCGAATAAGGCTTCTTCGATCTTCCCTAAAAATGTGGATAAGAAGAAGACGACGTTGACGTTGACGACAACGAGAATGATGATGGAAGATACAACATATATTTTCTTACCTTGAGGTTCATATTATTTTATCAAAAGGGAATCAGAGCGCAACTTCTACAATTTCTGGCCTTGATAACCTTCCACTTTACCCAAATGCTTTCATGCGCTTTTACGTAGTGTCTCCGACAATCATCTTTTCTTGTCTAAAATGCCTTCAAAACACCTTTACCCTTACACATGAGAGTTGATCTCTAGATGCTCGTTTGTATTCATGTACAGGATTATATAAAATGTACATACATACATGAACTTATCACACTGAAAATTCGAACTTTATAAAGTTTAAATTTTTGTTGTTCGTGATAATGACACAGCATTGTACAGTGTCTGGTGGTTCTGATAACTGGACTTCTGACAATTCGTTTTCGCTAAACATTAGTGGTGTAACTTGTTTAGTTTAATTAACAGCACATCAGCGGACAAGGAATATTCTCATGTCTGCTTTATGCTCCTTTATAATCTATCTTACTGCATCTTATGCCAACTACATTCCTCGGAACGCCATGCCGTTTCTAGCAGAAATATTGGAACGCAAGACCGCTGCATACAGGAACGTGTAATGATTTAGCTATAAAATGTGACACATTTTTAACATTTGTTTTCGTTTATTTTTAAATAATAGACTGGTCAAACAACACAGGCCAATCTCTCTGGAGAGGCTTACAGAATACGGAAGGTTTGTGCTTATTGTCCAGAAAACTACACGTCTATTTAGAACAACAAATCAGATTCGATCCAAATAAACTTATCGTGCCTTAAATGAAAAACTGTGAGAAGTTGCATTTTAACATAGGAAGAGATGTAAATGTCTTACACTGATATTTTTTCAGGGACAGTACCTACATCACTAATTCGAGTTGGCTTTGTTACTTAATTTGTAATGTCTACTGATTCTACGGCGAACATCTCATGGCAGTGCACGAAATAAGACAAAAGGAAATGCACTTTATGTTAATTGTTCCAAGTCAAATTCAATTACATCCGGTTAATATAGCTCGGCACTGAAATGCACGGATACAAAATGTTCCCACGCATGAAAAGTGGGTGGTATTATTTAAGAATTAGTCGTCCAATAGACCAAGTAGTGACGTAGAACCGTCGACATGTGACACACTCTGCTAAATACGTATGTTGTTTAGTATATTATTGTGAGGGTATCTTTTTCTATCCATCTCACCGTACCGATTACTCTAAAATATTTCTTAATACTTGCCAAATGAAATTTGCCTAATTATTTTCTGAAAAGTTGATACTGTAATATACTCTGTCAATTACGTGCGAAAACTACTGTCTGTCTGTCGGATTATTCTAGATGAATTTAATAATCAGTCATTAATTGAATTTTAGCAAGTATTTCAAACTAAACTATTTGAGACTAAGTGCTTAAATGCAAATTATACAGCTCTATATAGACATAAAAAGCTAAAGGTCAAATTAGGAACATAAAACCGTGTACGTATAAAACAAACAAAAAGAAGAAAACAAAACAAAAATATAAACTAATAAACGAAGCAGGATTTAAGCAAATTTGAAAGGACATAATAGCCAGTTTAACATATTATAAATATCGATGTGCATTACGGAAGAGTAATTACACCTTAAAACAATCATATACAACAAATATATCGGAAAGAAAAGGAGAAAGTCAATTCAGGACTACATGTTGTGACGATAAAGACAATACAGCATATTGATAGAACCATAGCCATAGCACATACACTGAAGAAAGAAGTCGATATTGCCGATACTAATGTCAGTTAACCCGGATGAATTGCAGTAACTTTATTTCCATTCGTAGAAACCATCTAAAGCTTGGAAACTCATTTTCAAAGCTGTTCTCGCATATTTAGACAAGCTCATCTGTTTAAATCAAGACAGAATCCGGTAAATTACAGTATAATGGTAGGTGAATCATGACATTCAACCTGTAGACACCTGTACAACTGGATTAAAGATGGTATTATTTTAATCATTTCTGCATCTTTCGCTTCAATGAATCCTTTTACTTGCTTGCTATACTCATTTCCAGATGATTATTTTTATATCTTTATAACCACGATCTCTTACCATCACAAGAACATTGGATGAACTTTCAATGAACTCCAAACGATTAAATATTTACCAAATAACCTGAACCTTTCTTAGCTAGTAATGTGGCCACTAAGCTATGTTTGCGTCTGATTTTCACAATAACCTGGGTTAAACATTGGCCCAAATCAGTGACTCGATATCGATTTTAGTTTGTATATTTATCATTTGTCTTACATTAATCGACAAGCAACACTCTCAGTCAATGAAGGAAATAGAAAAATGAAGATATACCTTTCCAAACTTGTGGAAAATATAAAGAAAAAGGAATGAATTTGGATCCAACAGGTTAGCTGACCAGTCTATGATACTGTCGAATCTATATCATAACTCAACACAACTATTAATTGGGATTGGGGGTGAGATGGGGCAAGTATTTACATTTACCTATATATGTTAAAAATAACATGATTTGATATACTAGTACCAAATTGTGATCCGCCCATGGCGCAGTAATAGGCTATTATAAACATTCTTGCAACTGTGTGCTGTTGATTCTATCGATTATGTAGATCAATGATGAATTTCCAGTCATAAATCATTAGTAACGCATGAAAATAACGATAAAAGTATTAATGATCCCCGTTATATAAATGAATTTGACATGGTACACAATTTCATCGCAATCCTTTCTGCTTTTCGTTCCCCCCTCCCATCTCGTGCATAAGGGACAAAGTACGCAGGAATCTGGAGTGAAAGAGAAAAGAATTTGGGCTGGATTAAAACTTAAAACTGAACTAACACCAAGTAACCTACAATAATAGCGCAGTAATAGGCTATTATAAACATTCTTGCAACTGTGTGCTGTTGATTCTATCGATTATGTAGATCAATGATGAATTTCCAGTCATAAATCATTAGTAACGCATGAAAATAACGATAAAAGTATTAATGATCCCCGTTATATAAATGAATTTGACATGGTACACAATTTCATCGCAATCCTTTCTGCTTTTCGTTCCCCCCTCCCATCTCGTGCATAAGGGACAAAGTACGCAGGAATCTGGAGTGAAAGAGAAAAGAATTTGGGCTGGATTAAAACTTAAAACTGAACTAACACCAAGTAACCTACAATAATATGGATCGTCGTACCGGTGTGTGTACACTTTCGTTGGGATTTATCTAGAGTGTTTATATAATCCATGATAGAAAGTTGCAGTAGCCTGTCGACAATATAATGTAAATTTCTTGGTATGATGTTCTAAAATCGATTGTTATCAATTAATTATGAACGTGTCCAGAGGCAGCCTATCTCTTTCCTCTCGTGTCCTCTCCTCTCCGCCATCGTAGCAACGTACGGAAAAAAATCCATGAAAAGACGAGCGTAGAGGATTTTCGCTCCTGTCATACGACGAGAGAGAGAGAGAGAGAGAGAGAGAGAGAGAGAGAGAGAGAGAGAGAGAGAGAGTCGGTATTAATATCAATTAAAGCAGAATAATGACTTAGATCAACTGTAAATATATTAATAATTTAATTACGTCTTGTTGGTTCATCATTTCACTTAGTTTCTACGCCACACTTATTTCCATGCGCCGGTACGTGAATGGCTGAGCGTTCAGTGTTTGTAGTGCTCTATTTTCTTCATTACAACCATCTTTCATGTTTAAATCATAACTGTGTCTTATATTGATTTAATAAATGTGCATACAAACAGAAACTAAAAAAAGAAAACAATCAACTTCTCAATATACAATGATCATTGTAAATAGCCACAAAAGGTACAGAACTACATTTTTTAGCGGACACTCTCGGCATGGATGCGAGGAGTTCATTCACTCGGTCAATACACAGTTGCCTGTATTCAATTTTAACTCCGTTCAAAGAGCAGATATGTTTATTTGTTTGTGATATAAATAAAATATATGTATAGTATGTACGCTGTATCAATGAAATACCATTCTTTGTATACGTTGTTACTTAAAAGGAAACTCGGCAAGCCTCGTTTCGTTTTAATGAAAAAATTTATACATCTCGTGGTATATCATTGATATAGCGTACATACTTGACAAATATTCTCTCTCTCTCTCTCTCTCTCTCTCTCTCTCTCTCTCTCTCTCTCATATGTATATGCAGTAATACAAATGTTACTATAAAAAGGGGCTGTTTTAAACATGAATTTTATGACTGTAAACCATCTCGACAATCTTAGTTGTTTTGTGTGAATGTACTGGTTTTAATCTATTTCATTTTGAACTTAATTCATAGTGAAAATTTGAAAACAGGTAGAAATGTTAAATTAAAAAACCTATTTTATGTGTTACGTAAACAATAACGTGGGGTGTCTTGTTTTAACTATAAAAACTCATTATTGAGGGGAAACCGAAAGATATGTACGCGTTTGGATGGAGAGGCATTATTGGGAAATACGACTTCAAAGATAAGTAAAACGTCTATCAAAACATTCTTGTACAAGGTGTAGTAAACGTCATTTGAGTGTACAACATTCTGCTGGTCAAAAGTCGATAGAAGGAAGAACATTTCCGAATTAACCGTTTAGAGACGAAATTATGAAATTCCATGTACGGTTTAACTTTGATCAGTGTCTTGCGCAGTTTATTTTTTTATTTTATTCCTTTTGTTCTAACCCTCGTTTGTTAAAACACCTTTTTGGCAAATCATTATGCCGGATCGTTGCAATAGATTCAGGCGCATTTATATAGCCATGTTTAAGTATTCTTACACTCATTCGACCCTACTCTGAAGAGGGGTCCAGATAGAAAGTTGTTTATGAACGGTTTCTGGTCCATTTAATAATAGACACTTGCATGCGAAGATGCGATTCGATACAATTTGCATTTTCGTTATCGAAATGTTGTTTTTCCATGTTTCTCAGAGATTCTTCTAGGGATACGGAGACTATTTTTTCTACTTGTGAGACACAAGAGATTGAATTTCTGCCAGTAATTCTATCCAAAGTGCGTACTTCGTGCAAGTAGACTTTTGGCTCCGAAATCAGCTGTTATCCAAAGTGCGTACCTCGTGTGAGTACACGTTTGGCTCTGAACTCAGCTGCAGTGTTATTAAGTCTCAACAGCTCTTCTGTCTTTCTTCCTTGGATGAATTATAATTTAAAAAGTGCATCTACTTGTCTCCTAATCGGTTTAATAATATTCAGTCAATCCACTCCAGTCACGAAGCTTGTATCTTGAATCAAAGATGTAACTAAAAACGCGTAACACTGTCATGGAATATTGCAAATTATCATTCAAGCATCTCATATTTAAAGCCAAGGTTACATCTCAACAAAAAAAAACAAAAAACAAAAAATAATAATAATAATAATGAAAAAAATAAAACCCAAACAAATTATGTAGGAGGACATATTGAGATAAAAGATCGATACTTACGATGATTTTGGCGTTCAGACGATAAAATCTGTTTGAAAATGATACCTCAGGAAATTATCAGTCGATATTCTTGAGTATTTCACAATATTTGGACATTTTGATTTTAGTTTAATTGAGAAAGAAAATAAAATTTTTCGTGTTTTATCTTTCATTTAAACAGAAATGTCCTCTCACGTCTTGGGAGATCTTTATAATTACATTTTGAAACAAACCATGTAAGTTTTAAGCCCCGTGATCTCATAAAATATCCTTTCTTTGTTTCGATTTTATTATCGTATTAGGTCTGTTTGTACACGATATTATGACAAGTCTTAGAGAAAATCTCCGATTACAGCTGGATAATTGACAGTTTTGATCAGATCATTAAAAGATGAGGTCATAACAAGAGTCTTTTGACTGGAGAACTATTTCAGATTGAAAGAACAACAGTTTTGCAAGACTTTAGAATGTATTGGAATTCGCTAGATAATTGTCCGATCAAATTCGTTAAAACTTCCAATTCGATTAGTTAATATTAAAAATTAAATGGATCAAACATTATTTCGAAATTATTTTAGTTTTCCTCTGATGCAAATAAGCATAGTGATTATCCTCATTTGCATGTCTCAATGAAATAACATGCAAGCATTATTAAACGTATGTACTTTTATACCATACTTTAGGAAGCGACGTCGGATACCCTTTAATATATTTCTATCAATATGTTGTTCGTCTGTGTTCGGTACGATTTATCTGACTTTACTTAACGCATATTACTGAACGATACTAGGAGAGGAACGATTTTAAATTTAGCGATCAATTTAACAAGCTCAACTTCAAGTTGTTTTAAAATGGCTTCTCGAAAAGTATCTTGTACTATATCAAAATGTATCAATACAAATAGCTAAAAATTTATAAAGAAAGTTGCTTTTGCTTTGGCTTTTAATTACGTCATACCATACATTCCTAGGTTTCATTAGACCATAGGGATTTTAACTCATCGACGAAAGGTCAAGAAACTTGGATTGTTTGTACTGCCGTCACGTTTTTACATGCCTTTTCCTGCAACTATGCGCCGGTTCCAAACAGCTGAATTCAATTACTATTTCATTAATTTTGCTTTGAGATGTTGTGCGTCGCCGTATTAAAATGTTCCACCTTTCCTTTAAGTATATGTTACTAGTATTTATTATTAGAGGAGAAGATATATATATATATATATATATATATATATATATATATATATATATATATATATATATATATATTGCAAGTTATGTAGCAGACGGCAGTCGATTGTTCTAAGGTACAAACTTCTAAGGGGTTGTACCAATTTCTGGTCACTCGTGTCTGGTGCTGAATAATGACTGGTTGTAAATTTAGAGTCGAAATCAATCGACCGTGTTCTGTTGTTTTTAACGGAGAAGAGAAATGTCTTTTGTTTTTCCTTTCAAGCTAACTGGATTAATTTCTTTGCATATGCAGTACCAGATTCCGTTCGGGATGCCATTCGAAACAATCATGGTCATCAGCTTGATGCATGCCGTGCGGTATCTCAAAATTCTCGATGCACGTCTATGAATTTTCTTTTACCTCCACGTGATTATTGTCTTAAACATCGCTATTCCCAACTTGGCAACTGTCCATAAATGCAATTATAAGTATTCGAGGAGTTTTATTGGTTTGTACGCAGTTAAACTTTCTGGTAACTTATCCATGGGGTTTTTTTTTTCGGTTTGTGGAACGCATTTTATGCTTTAAATAAACATATTATATATATATATATATATATATATATATATATATATATATATATATATATATATATATATATATATATATATATATATATATATATATAAAACTTTTTATAATCAGTTGAATGGTCGCATTTCTGATGTATGAAATACCTTTTCGAATATTATGAACGTTGCTTGCTTCCCAATATGATTACCAAAGGCATAGGAGAAAATACAGCATTAAGAAATTACCTTTACTTAAAAGCTATCTAGGTCATGTACACCGACGCCAGCAATACCCTAATTTGAAAGAAAGAAAGAAACAAAGAAAGAAACAAACCCCCATAATCTATTATTATTCTGTAGAAATATAAGAGATTTTCTCACCCCAACCTCTACCGATTCCGCCCATCTGAACTGTAGTGATTAGCTGGTAACCAAAAATCAGTTGAGATAAATGATGTATACAATACACGAGGCTGACGTACTCTGTTGAAAGAAGGCGGTTAAAAGTTAATATTCTCGCGACCGCCTTTAGTTTTCAGCAAAAGAGAACGGCTTCCTCAGCACATACGAATTTATCAGAAAGAAAGAATTTTTGCAGAAGAGTGTGTGGTTTTATTTTAATAGATATTGCCAAAATAGGCTGATCGAATGCTACAATGTGTGTGTGTGTGTGTGTGTGTGTGTGTGTGTGTGTAACATGGATGAAAGTTTTACTTATTGCAATTCCGTTTTAACTGAATTGCATCAGACCAATATTTGCAATATGTCTCAAGTTAATATTTTTATGATAACTGTTATAATTGTATATTTCCTGAAATTACTAGATTTACATTTTATAAGGCTTCTTAGAAAAAATACAACGAATCATTCATATTGATCATCATTATAATTGTGTGCCCCTGTACAGTTTGAGAGATAAATATTTTTGTACAAGAATCATTGTGGAGTTGCCTCAAATCTGAAGGAATTACATAATTAAACGACATTTATGTGCATGTCAACAGGTAAGTTCCTTTCAAAAGAATACCACCTGAAAGTGTGTGCATATTTTGTTTGTTTGTTTGTTTTCCTCCTTTGCTTTATTATTGATTTTTGGAATTTGCATATTTTTCGGTTTGCAATAGAATTCAGCCATTCCAAACTTTCTCATGCACACAGAATGCACGTCGATAAACCTTTAAAAAAGAACACTTACAGTGACTTTGACGTAATTATATGTAACCAAAAGAAAATGTTGGTTACTGTACCCTTTGCAAGTTTTCATCCTTTATGCTTTTTGGTAGCGTCACTATCTTAAAACGTGCATTATATTCACATTTTGGCACTAAGGCCCCTTAGCAAAGCAGGGACATTTTGTCTCACTAGGCTTGCTTTCTGCCAAAAATGTAAATCATTTACTCGAAATAAACCTGGCTGGTTTATCTTAACATTATCTTTTGCCAATAACTTACATCTAAACGTCACGTGATAATGATCACCAGTATAGGGCGATGCTTAAAACCTCAGATCAGATCTCGAGATGGAGTACGTTTACTGCGCACTTGTTGAAGGCTGTTGATGTAGTATTTTTACGTACCTTTATCCTCAAGATGGTGAACGGAATAATTTTGTTATACACGATATCACTTTGCTGTTTTAGATTCTTCAGTTACATGTAAAATGTTCCGTTATTGAAGATTACTTAGAATGAATATTTTCAAATAGATATAACAAGCTCATATTTTTTCAAGAAGTTGAGATTCCGGACGTATGTTCGAGTGTGCAGATTTAGTAAACCTGGATACCCCCTCTCCCTCCCATCAATTTAGTAGATGTGCATGCAAGTGATTCATAAAGAAGAGCCAAAATAACGATACCTTATGGTTACTGAAGAACTGGCACAGAATTTTAAAAAACTACCAATTGCAATATCATACGTTTATTCGATTTGTTAAAAAATAAATATTCTTTTATAAAGTGTTGATAATGATGTATATGTTTATATAAGACAAATTAGATTTCTGTCCTCTTTTTGCATTGCGAACATATTGCAATATTTTCATCCACAATTTGTGCATGCAATGCATACACACATGTGAACAGATACTCCAAAAACACGAAACTGACTGGCCATCACAATACCGTAATGAGTTCTATCGCCGGTTTCCTCAAAACCCAAGACAGTTAGCATGGTACTTGTCTGTTACTTGTTAAATATCAAATAAAAGTGCAAGTGATTCCTGTTTTTTTAGTGCAATGTGTGTAAACTTTTCTAGCTTAATTATTATTTGTTTTCTCGGTTGCACTCTTAAAACTTAAACCGCCTTGCCTTTATATGTTCCATTTTGTTTGATGTTAGCTATTCTATCTTTATTTCCATTTCTTCTGATTTCGAATCATACTTGATTCCCCTTTTTTTCCGCACGGATACTTTCTTTACGTCCACATGTCATTCCTTCCGTTTCACAACGTTTAAGTCCCCATTTCTAGTACGTGCATACATCTGCATACTTTTTTCATTATGGTGTTCTGTTTCAGATATTTATGTTCCTGTCTATATTAATTATAATTATGGATTTCACTTTAAATTTACTTCAGCTTTCAGTATGCACAATCCTTATTGCTATCGTGTTCTTTGGACTCCAACCGTTCCGGTGGCCAAAGTGGTTAGAGCGTCCACCTCGGATGCGGGAGGTAGCAGTTCGAACCCCGGCCAAGTCATACTAAAGACTTATAAAAATGGTACTTGCAGCTGCCTCGCTTGGCTCTCAGCATTAAGAGGTTAGTGTTAGGATTAGTCGACCTGGTGTCAGGATGATGTGACTGGGTGGGACATGATGCTACGTGTCTGCGGCATGATGTCCCAGTGCTAGACATCACCATAACACTGCCACACTGCAGACATCGTGGCGATATGACTGGGAAATTGTTAAAGGTACCTTAAAATTCCAAATCGCACACACACACACACACACACACACACACGCGCGCGCGCGCGCGCTTTGGACTCTAATGTACATATCCGCTGGTCTTTATTATTTAAACCCATTTTGCTCCTTATTTCGTGTAATGGAAAGGAACTCAATACTTCAACCATTACATTAAGGTCTATTTGCCACCGCGGAATTGATGCTCGTGAAAAATCGATGACCTTCACATCGAATAACTTAACGGCACAAACGATTATGTTTGTTCATGATTGCCAAAAGACGTTTCAGAATCAAGCATGCTGTCAATCACCAGGGGAGTACGCACTGGAAAATTCATAGACATACACCAAGGAACCTATTTATTCAAGTGCTTAAATGATATTAGCCATGGTAATGTTGATTTGTATAGGAACATTCAGATTAATTTATCCACCGCAGAGAATGGTCGACGATCACGTTGGGTTAGCATAGATATCAAGTTAAAATTTGTCATCGCCTTGGCACGCTATTGAATAGATTTCCTGCGGCACTTAATAATGGGTCCTTTTTACTGACGTCTTTCTATAATGAAGCCCATAAAGTTTACTGACTGATTTCGTCTGTCATCATGTGGTTATCTGTGAACAGTTGTTCACACGTTTGTTAGAAACGCGCAGCATTAAATTAGAATCGGCGTTGCTTTTCGACGGAATGGAAGTAATAAGTGCTGTAACATTTATCGTTTGTGTCCGATTTGGATCTTTTAACGTAGCTGTACCAATTGTTTTCAGTTATATCGCACGACTGCAGTGTAACAGGTTGTGGTGATGTCTAGCACTGGGGCATCATGCCGCAGACATGTAGCATCATGTCCCACCCAGTCACATTATCCTGACACAAGGCCGAACAATCCTAACATGAACCTCTTAATGCTGATCGTCAAGCGAGACAGCTGATTGTACCATTTTTATAAGTCTTTGGTATGACTCGGCCGGGGTTCGAACCCGCTACTTCCTGCATCCGAGGCGGACGCTCTAACCGCTTAGGCCACTAGAACGGTGCAGTAGCATTTAAGAGTCAAATAAATTTAGAGGGAATTTATGAAACGTTATGCTTTTAACGGTTCAGATGTTGGCCTGTTGTGGTCTTGGAAAATTGCACCACTCTAGGAGAGAAGTCCACCTACCCTTGCACGTGTCAGAGCCTGGTATCTAAATCAAGACAGCAGAGACGCAAGCGAGTACATAACCGAGTCGTTACCGTAGGACCATTTACAGTCAATGCATTTGCAAACTTGTCTCCTCGATAACAGCGTTTTACAACCTTTGCTCTAATCTGTAAACTTCTCTATTTCACCGAATATTTATGGGTGTTTTTTAGCCACTGTCCTAAATATGATTGGGATGAACATATCTTGAGGCAATATTAAAAAAAAAATAATAATAATAATAATTGCTCTTCACATTGATCGTCACACCAACAGATACCTTGGGAAGAATAACCAATTTAAACGAGCAATTATCCGAGGAAAACACTTGATACGAAGCTAAAGATTAGTATTTGCTGTTAGGAAAATTATGAATCCATCGGCATCGACATAACATTTGGTTAGCACCTCTTTGAGTCTCGTGAAGATTACCATTTCTTAAAGTTTATTGTGACTAGTATGCATTTTTGTTACTCTTTATAACATCTTCATTGTTCTAAGTAGCATCCTATTCCTACCAGTGTCGACAAAGATGAATATATACAACATTATTTTCCCACTGCTGTCCCCCTGTTTGCACAAGAATGAAGGCATGAAACTAAGGCTAGAAAATGGTTTTCTCCTTACCTTGAAATTAGGCTGTAATCTTGATTGTCCCTCAGTACTCTCCTCCTTCACATCTTGCAATTGATATACAGTAGGATCACGTGCAGCTATTAGCCTGATTCCATATATATATATATATATATATATATATATATATATATATATATATATATATATATATATAGATAGATAGATAGATAGATAGATAGATAGATAGATAAAGTTGTTAAATGGTCAGACAAATGAATTTGTGATATATATTATTGTATGAGAGATACAATAATATATATCACAAATTCATTTGTCTGACCATTAGCTGTGGTAAAATTTTAACCCATTTTCTGGTTTCTTGTTCAGTAAAATATTTGCACATTCTGGTCTTAAGAGTCTATTAAATCATTCTATAGCACATGCTTTTTAGTCTGGGGCTAGGCGGAAAAGTATTCTCTATTTTCTTTCTCCAATACTTCCATGACCTTTCGGATGTAAAATTCCTTCCCTTCATCGAACTGTCTTTCCTGGTTTTCTTTCTTTCAGAATATCTAAAAGTGTCATGTATGCTCAATTCTGGGTTTTACTTTCTTTGCACAAGCTAATTCTGACAAATTATCTACCACTATCAATACGTATTTGTAACCAATCTTGTGTTATTCTTATGCGTGCATGTCAACAACCTCTGCCTGCCACTTGTCATCCGCTTGCTAAGATGGACCCTTCTGCGTGGAAATCATTTTCTTTCTTATTTGTGTAATATGTATGTAGATGGTTCAGTTAACCAATCTTTCCTCTGTCCTCTGTCACGTTTACTTTGCTTGAAAAACTGACTGATATTTGTGCAGGGAACTGTACTTTTAGAATCGTTGAATAGATATCTTAAATGCTGTTCTTGAGTCATTGATTTTAAATGACCGTTGTAAAAGAGCTCCATTGGTATGAAGTTTGATATATTTGAAGAACAGGTATGTATATTTTCTGACTTCTGCAGTAAGGGAATGATGACTGTATCTGAAATAAATGTTTATTTATATGCATGGATAGTGTAAAATATGGTCTCGAAAAATTAATATAAATGAAAGACAAAATAGATTATTCAATGTCAAGATCAAATTAAGCAAACACAAACCGTTTTCAGCCCTCAACAATTAGAAATAATATCTCTAAAATATCTTGAGTTAAATGCTAAACAGCTAGGTAAACAGACAGGTAATCTAATTATAAAATTAGCTCACATATCTCTTCTTGCATAATTAGTAACGTAGATGCAAAATAGTTTTATTGATCCTGTTTTATTGTCTCAAGTTTATAGAATAATCGTACCCATGACCGAGCACACCGATCGTTGAAGAATATCCACGTTGTTATGTTTGCTACATGGTTACAATCACAGTTATTACCTTCTTCACATAGAATATATAAATTTGGCGATATAAAAATATGTGCAGTTGGCATTCGTCTATTACTCTAGCTTATATTAATATTAATGTTGCACTGAAATTTAACTTAAATCGTAAAGTACGGCTTCTCACACATATTCGCTTTGCGGCAGTGAGGTTGAAAGTGATATGAGTTTATAATTTCTAATGTAAAAAGATATTATTGACTCCTAGTTGGTAACTCATGGCTTAAACCTTAAGAATATCTGAATTGAAGACCGACATGTGGTGTTTGCGACTCACCTGGCTTGCTTGCTCCTAGGCAGGAAAGTGGTAGGGCTTAATCATTTATGCACTAATTGTTATAACCTCTTGTATTAATGATTGTTGTAAAATATTAAATTTAATGTGGTGACCTGAGGTAGGACGCGTACGATCAAACAACATTTTCTCGGTTGGTTGTTGGTTTTTGAAAAATAAAATGAGTTGGTTAGTGATTTTGTGTTTTTTGTTGTTTTGAATTTATTACTTGGTTGGGGTCGGTGAAAGGGTGTAGGGCTGTGATAAATGAAAAAAGTTAAACTGTGACTGAGTCAGGTTTCTTCTGTTAAATATTACTAAACCATATCAAACGTATTGGGATACATTTATGGAATTATTTGTGCAAGTTCATTTAAAAAGGGTTTTCTAGTGAGTTCATACTTGAAAAAGAAACCTGAAGATGCTTCGGTCATGAATTAGTCATCTCAGACGAGTCTTCCAATCATTCGCGGAAAGTCCACAGCGTGCTCCGATTGCATACTTTCTGTGTAAGTCGCAAAAATTATAATACAGAATACCGTTACTGTTTTCAGTGTATGTAAATATTGTACAGGCAACAAAACAACTGACGGTTTTCTGAAACAGCGTGAAAGTGAAATAGCGAAATAAATGCAGAGACATTATAAATTTTAATACAGTTTACATTTTTAAGAAAAAGATGTTAAAAATTCGTGATAATATTATTCAAAAAAGTTTCGCTAAGTCAAAATCTTATCAACGCAAGACTTGAGTATGCTTTCTCGGATTGGAAGAAGCCTAATTAGCGCAAGCTGGTCTGAAAATGCCACTTATTACACCCTAAGAGAAAATTACAAAATAAGGTGGATAAAACAAGACAACCCCCCCCAAAAAAAAACCCCAACAACAAAACCCCCAAAAAACACCACTACCAACAACAACAACAACCCCAATAAAACAAAGATGTCTTGCACTGCAGCCAATTGGCATTCCATTCCATATGCATACTATTTATGTGCAATACCATCCTACCGAACTCTACTGGACCACTTCGCTTCTGACATCGGTTGACCTTGCGTCATGTGCTTATCATCGGTAAGCATCTTCTAATACGAGTAACGCACGAATGTTTATATAAAAGAAGCTTCAACCCGATCATTACCCATAAATTTTGAAGACATTCTGCGACACGCTATCAAATATACATTTGCCTTATTTGCAGCTGTAGTTTCGTGCAGACAATGATTCAGTCCGATTAGAATCAAGATCTACTTAATAAGTAGGCCTGACGGGCTGTTCGAGGTCATATGGTACTGAACTTTTGATTCACCAATCAAATTGCAGCTTTTATGCTGTTTAAAGAGAAATACGTCAATCGGAACATACCCTTGCTAACGACAACTCTCCCTAACACAAAATGCGACGCTTTATAGGATAAGATACTAAACTTAAGTGCGCAAGGAATATCAACGTTCACTAGTGCGTGAACGTATATTGATGCCTATCAAATCTAATTATTGATAAGTAAAGTTTGATTTTAATTTCCTTTTTGGTACATGCACATTTCTCTGTTTAGTGTTTCAGAGATACTATATTACTATATTATAAATTAATTACTGGTATTGTTGTTGTTGTTGTTGGGCTTAACGCCATTTTTCAGCATACGATAGGCTATACATGGCGGCCAGTATTAATGGTGGAGGAAGAAACCGAGAAATACCCGGAAAGAACCACCGACCTACGAGAAGCTACTGGCAAGCTTTCTCACATATCCACATTCGCCGAATCCGAGACTCGAACCCACGCAGACAGAGGTGAGATGGCAGTGATCCGTAACGGAGAGCGCTTTAGACCACTCGGCCACTCGGGGCCCCAATTACTGGTATAAACAGACTCATTCAGAAGTTTGGGTTCACATCCGATGTTATTACTTTTTTTCAAATGACCAAACCACCAAGTTTGTTAGCTAGTTTTTATTTCATTCTCTCCTACAAGCCAAAGAAAATAAGTTTGCCAACCAGACGTGGGGGGGGGGGACGCATAATAATTGGAGGTTGGGTTCAAACATATAATGGTAAGCTATTAAGTTTTATGGATGTAGGCCAAAACATATTCAGAGGTGAGATCCAGGGGGGATGTGCCCCCTTACCCCCCTATACGGGCGCTCATACAACCAAACAGAGTGAAAGTAAATGAAACACATATTTGACCTTAAAAATGACCTTGTATAAAGTAAAAATATGTTACAGGATTGAAATAAACAGTTCACCATGCGAGATATTTGTATTTTTTTTTAAAAATAAAATATTGAAAATATGGACTATGTTGCAAAACCAAAAGTAGAACATGCAATAATTGTCTAATTACACCCAAATAAATTAGCAAGAAACCCTTCTATTACAGATTCACGAGGTCTGTATTTGACAATAAATATCTCATTTATGTCTACCACTAGAATATTTCTCGGGTGGCCGAATGATCTAAAATGGTCGCCTTTACTGATCACTGCCATCTCATCTCTGTCCGCGTGGGTTTGAGTCTCGGGTTAGGCCAGTGTGGGTGTATGAGAACACTGCCAGTAGCTTCCCGTGGGTCAATGATTCTTACCTGGGTTTCCCCTGGGTTCTTCTCCCACCAGTTATACTGGCCGCAATGTATAGCCTATCTTGCACCAAGAAAGGGCTTTCTAGGATTTTAAAAATTATATCATGTCAACTAATATCACCCTTAGTGAAACATCCACTTCAGAGAAATCACTTTTTTCAATTTAATTATAACTTATTTTTCTATGTCCTAATAATTTATTTCACGAATCAGAAGCCACTACCGACGCATTAATCATAGTCCGAGGACTCTCTTACTAACGATGCGTAAATCACAGTCCCAAGACTATCTCAGTAAAGATGAATAAATCACAGTCCCAAGACTATCTCAGTAAAGATGAATAAATCACAGTCCCAGAACTTTCGCCCAAGGTACATAAATCATAGATCGATGACTCTCAGTAAAGGTACATATATCATAGACTGAAGACTCTCTTACTATAGACACTTAGACCGATGATTCCCACTAAAGACATATACATTACAGCCCGATGACTCTCACTAACGACACAATAGTTATTGTCCGATGACTCACACTAACGACACATTAATCGTAGTCGGTGACAAAAAGACGAATCCTGTTCCTCTCAGTCTAAACTGGGTTACCAAGTTTTCTTGTGTGTTAATATCATACAATCCCTCCTGGACGATAGTTACAGTTATGTCTGTTGTAGGCATATTTTTAATCGCAGTAACTATATCCAAAGCGCGAATGTTAAATACGAGAGAAAATCTTATTATACACATAATTCTGTTGAATCGTGACGTTGACCGTAAAACATTGGTATATTTTTTTCATGCAATCTTTCCTCGCCGCTGGGTCTAAACATTTCCACCTGTTAATATCCTTTTGTCTTAAAAAGTGGGTATAAAAAAGTCATACACTCATATATTTGCCAACATTGGAGCAAATTAATAACCTACGGAAACCTATTCAAGGATTGCCATGAAACGTTACACGTATCCCCATCCCGTGGTCTGTTTGTTTCTAAATGAAATTGGTGCTGTTCATGCATTCAGTACGGTCACAGTTGCGGCCATCTTGACCATCTTGTTATCGTTAATCCTCATGAAAAAATGGTCAAATCAAAGTGAGGGTTTCACTACAAGACTTTTCATGATGTCTAGTTGGACCTAAATAAATATGGTGCGAATATGACATCCAGTATGGATACCGTTGCAGCCATCTTGTTAATCTCTCGATCGATCGATCGATCGAGAGAGAGAGAGAGAGAGTACCATATGACGAATAACAGTCATTTCAAATGCACTAGATCCAGCAAAGGATCGCGCGTGTCAGGGATTGATTAAGATAAATTAAATAAGCTGACAAATATATATATATATATATATATATATATATATATATATATATATATATATAAACCGCACGTGTTTAAAAAGTTCAAGATCACTTATGTAAACATGCTACTTCCGGTTAGTCACCTCTTAAAACTCGCAGGAGGGTGCTTTGGGCCTATTCTATATCATCATCGACTCCATAGGGGGATGAAAATGCAAACATGGAGCTGATATTGTCACCTATCAGTTTTTATGAAATACGTTTGAACTAAACATATGAATGTTAAGCTTGTAATACAGATCCTTACGTTATCAGACTTCAAATACACTTTTACGAAACAACATATGATGGCTAATCAAAGAGCACACTTATAGTGCTTGACGTATAATGCGGTAACAGAGAAACCTATAGAGTACTACATTGATACCATCTCATTCGTCCATTCCAATGTCACTTATTATCTTGTCATTGATTTGCAAGAACAGATATGCTTCACCTTTTTACTGAAAAAAAAGATTTTATAAAATTGATCTTCCCTCTCTCAGAACGTCCACATTTTTCTCTGCGGCAAATCCTTTTCAAAATAATTGGCATTCTCACGCAGGATAAAAGGATTGTTGACCAGGATCAGATATACGTATAGGGTTCACACAGCTTAATTGCACAATGATATGTCAAGCTTATATCTTCATTCTTGTTAAAACATCATAGACTTTTTAAAACTGGTTTGTACTTTTTTTTTTTCGTTAATTGCCTTTGTCTCTTATTTCCCATTGTTGTAAAGCATCCCCCTTTTTATAATAAACATATATTAGACTTAATATGTATTTATCGAACACTAATGCTCCGCCACAGTGTAAAGAGTACCTACACGCAAACCTTATCGGGACGGACGGACGGACGGATGACGGAAAAGGATAATGCTATATTGCCTTTACAACTATCACAACGACAACGGGAGTGGCCGAGTGGTCTAAAGCGCTCTCCGTTACGGATCACTGCCATCTCACCTCTGTCTGCGTGGGTTTAAGTCTCGGATTCGGCGAATGTGGATATGTGAGAAAGCTTGCCAGTAGCTTCTCGTGGGTCGGTGGTTCTTTCCGGGGATTTCCCGGTTTCTTCCTCCACCATTAATACTGGCCGCCATGTATAGCCTATCTTGTGCTGAAAAATGGCGTTAAGCCCTACAACAACGACAACGGAGCATATAAAAGATTATTCTCATTAAGAATAAATTCTGTCTGTTATGGAGCAATGAATCGTTGACATTGTAAGTCACTTAGCGATAATCAACGAGGGTTATTTAATGCAATATATAACCAACTTTAAAGCTTATCAACTTGACTTAGAAGTTCGTCATTAGTACATTTTTAGACGTTTTTGACATTCTAGAGAAGGACGAGCAATTTTTATGAATATATGTTTTGGCCTGTACTATGTGGTCGATTATGACAGTCATACTATCGTATGAAAATTTGTATGTTCTTAGTTATGTTGCCAAGGGATGAGATAGGTGTAATTAGAAACACACAAGTCCATGCCCATGATGAATTAACGGCTGTTTGGAAATGAATGGCAGATGGATATGTACTACTGGTGACGGTGATACATGTACATGTAGGTATGAAATAGATTTGACTAAAATGCCAGTTTCATATCTTGATTTCTTGTTCTGTTTGTGTGTGTATTTGTGCGTGCGTACTTGCACTTGCCTGCGCGCATTCACGCATTTGTGCTCCGCTATTTACTAATTCGTATTTCAGTCAACCAGTTTATGTTTATTCATATGCGTAAACACCATCTGTCCGTAGGACCTTAACATTATTATATCTATTGACACGGCACTCTTCACCAAAATCCTTTACTTCATCCGTTTGTTCTATTAAAGACTGATCAAATCCTAATCTGATCCTCAGTTCGGCGTCATATCTATGGAATGATTTGACACTACCTTTGATGGTAATAAAACAATCGTTTTAAATACAAATATTTTGAGCTCTCAGAAAATGCATCATGTAAAAGAAGATAAAAAGTATTCAAATATGTTGAATTTTTTATTCTTGTTTTAATTGTTTCATAAAGGAGTTTGTGAGTAATTACTAATTTTCGAAAATGCTTCATATTATCAAGTTACCCGGTCTTTATTCTAACTAACACAAAAATGCCAATGCAAAATGAAGATATGGGTCTAGTACCAGTTGGTGCAAGAACTCCTTCGCATCGTAATTTTCTTGTCGACAATTTTCTCTATCCATCTTTTCTTACATTTTGCCATCATTAACTATTTTTGACGAAGAAATAATAGAAATATTACACAATTAAATATGGAGGTTAAAGGCAGAAGTTGTAACAACAATAAGAGCTAAGAAGCCAGCTTTTTTTCAATGTGAAGTAAATACGCGTTTCTTACTTTATTCCCATTTTATTATATAACAAGAAGATTACATTTAGGTAAAGTTGTTTTTAATTAAATCTTAATCATTGCATTTGCCCCGGAGGTTAAGGCTGTCTAAGAATTGATGTTAGGATTGCATGATTCGTTCAGCCTTTACTGTGAAGAATTAGGTCTATTCATTTCACAAGCATAAATGGAAAATTCCTCGTATGAAGAATCATCGTGAGGTCGGTGTTATTGCAACCTCTGTTAGCTACCGTATTCCCAAATGGCTTTCACAGACTCAAGTCAAACATTCTGCTTCAGCTGGAACATAAGTGTGTTTTGTTTTTGGTTTTCATTGGTTATACAAAGATGAAGAAAAATCGGTTCAGTTGCACTTTGTGATCGTCCATATCAATAATAATTTATGTTTTAACCTAATTTCCACATTATGCCATCTCTCTAAATATGGAAATATTATTAATGCATATTTCGCCCGTTTCATGGTTTATCCAGTAGCGTAGCAATAAATTCTGCTCCCTCTCCAGTCAAATTTAATTATGGATCCTACTCCCAGTGAAAAAAAGTTGTTTGATGGGAATTTTGTTCCTCTCCCTCTCTTCGCCGCTGGCTTGATCTGTAGAAAAAATGATGTATAAGTTTTGCTGGAGTAGAAGTAGACATACACGTCTTCCTTAAAAGTAAAAACATCCATATTGCTAAAGTTGTGAAACGGTGTTCTCACTTAATAGCCATACTAGCCACTGGTTTTATTTAATAATCTTCTTTTCTTTTAGCCTTGAACAAACCTCGAAAATAAACGTTTAACTTCAGTCTTATTAAAGTCAGATCTCTATTTTCCTACGTGAAGATTTGACAGCGACCTCTTGAGGGTCATGTTCTGATGACCTTTGAATTAACTAATGGAAATGCAGCTTTCAGAAGTTTGAAAGTTAATAAAATCGTTCGGCCGACATGGATACTCTTCAGCCATACTACTTAGTCTCCCAGACGCGAAGGTATAAGACTTCATCTGATTGGCTGATAAAATTTACGATTATGTTAATAAAATAGGTCACCATAACATGACCCCAAAATGGTCGCGATCAGATCTTCACGTAGAAGAGTGGAGATATGATTTTAATCAAATTGAATTTTACTTTTGCCTTGCTTAAGGACTCACGGTACTAATTCAGTTCCCATAGTAAGCCTATGCATATACCATGATATTACAAATTCAAAAACGTAAAATTTCTGAGTGCTCATGATCAAACCTATATTTATCAGTATAGATGAAACCCGAAAGTCAGCTTCTGTATAGGGGAAAGGATATGAGCCGCGGCATTTTCTGGACCTGCATGTGTTTGAAACATGGGCTTTCCATTCCGCACCAAAGAGTCAGGTGCTAATTTTAGTAATGAGTGTTCTAAATTCACGACTGTTAAAGGACTGAAATTCCATCAATAAAACAATGTCTGTATTTCTTTTTCACTTACAACTAGGATAAGCTATCAAAAGAATCTTTTTCCTAAAACATAACTTATATTATTAACCAATCCTGACCACCCAAGCCCATGTATACTGTATTTTATGTTCACCCATTTCTAGGCTGGTTCCCATTTTTCCATACATTTAGTACCATGTGTCCTTAAGCTTCACTCATCTTTAATGCCCTTGATTACTGGAAGAATGTGAACTGTATCCATGAAAAATCTAAGATCTAATACATATGCATCATGCCGGTAAGAGTTTCGCAGGTAATATGCTGAAACGATTCTTGACCGGTACTGATTAAGCTAAGTGACTTATCAATGCATCATGCTGAAAGCTAAATTTTCATTCAACATAAATAATATGACAGACAAACCGCCACACTGACTCTCTCTCTCTCTCTCTCTCTCTCTCTCTCTCTCTCTCTCTCTCTCTCTATATATATATATATATATATATATATATATATATATATATATATATAATTTGACCGAGTTGCATCAAATGTTCATCATTTAGGTGTACTAATTACACAGAAGCGTTTATTTCTTAAATCCACTAACTTTCAAGAACATCAAGAGGTACAAAGGACATCGAAGAGTTTGTTTTTTTTTTTCTATATGGATCCGTAAGGTGTGTGATTTTATTTATGGCTACCCTTTATGGCACAACACTGCCAATGTTAAGAGATCTATATCCTTTTTGTTGATTCTTTTATTTTATGTGCAAAGATGTTTGGGGTGGGCTGGACATATTGATCCCTCTTGCCTGAATACAGGTATATACAGAAAATATGTTCTGTGTACATTTTTGTCATATGTACCTATGACCTCCTATTGGACGTTTAAACTACTGCCAATTAAAATACGTACCATATATTTATGACAGCGGATGCTTTACGCCATTTATCATGGACTAACTTGACATTGTCCACAACATCAGACTGTTCAGTATAAGGGGAGGGGCTCAACGCTGTTTGTATGAAATCGTTGTTAAAGGACACACTGATTCTGATACGCATGAGCACCATGTGTCGGCTGATTCTGTGCTGTTTGCAGCTAAATGCGCTTTACACGAGTAATGACGGTTTCAAAATGTTGCTCCCTTTTTCTTCCCGTTATTATATTGTTTCTGCGATTTGGAGTCCATTAAAAAAACACGTCAAAATCTAGCCAGAGAGAAAACAACCTATAATACCAGGTACCTTATTCAATCTCAGAACGATACGAAACACGGAATATCGTCACCATGCTGCTTACGTCGATAACTGTTGGACAAAAATGTTATCCTGAGATAACCATATATACTCGTTTATAAGTCGAGTCAAGCTGCATACAACAAAGATCCTGATCTGCCTTAGCTTAATGCGTCTGCAGATCAGGATCTGTCGTGTTTGTTCTACTGATTACTCCTAACAAACTGCACAGAACCATATAATGCGCCGGCAGATCTGGGTCTGTGCAGTTTGCAGTTGGAGTCGTCTTACAAGATAGTATGAACGGTATGTATTTGATGTTACTTGATAAATGAGTTTTTGAAGAATTAATATAACAATATAACTTAAATATTTGACTTAGATGGCTGGATACAGATGAATTTCGAAATTTAATGTTTTGCAAAAAGCGAAGGGTTTCTAGACAGTGACCATTACAGTCGACACAGCGCTCATAATGATGACTGTTAATAAATGTACGAGCAACAGATGCATCATGTATAATTCCTTCCCACGACTGGCTTTTAGCCTATCATGTAACAGATTGAGATGAAGTTCGGTTCGATAAGGTAAATTATTAGTTTACCAAGCTAGCTTGGATGGGGAAACGAAAAGCTTAGCCTTACGAAACAATTTGTGGAATTCCCATGTTCAACATTCTGTGTTAAGTTCGTCTAGCCCAAAGTTCTGAATTTTGTACTAGTTATCATCGCTTATATCAAAGATGTGTTAAAGAAGTAGATTGCCACATTTAAACTAAACCAAACGCAACATCTGTTAACATTCAGTATCACTCTGTTAATCAAAATAATGAATGAACTGTTTCTCTTTAGTGAAGTATAATATGAACGTGCCAAAATTGTTTCAACTTTATTTTATCTTAAGCCGGTTGAAATTTAACATGCTAGTATAGGAGCAAATTCTTTGATAATCCCCAGATTGTTATTATTCGACCTTCGCTCCTACGAAGTTACAAAACGTCAAATTTGTGCACGTTTAGCTTGAGACTGAACATCGTAATCAAAATGTATCGAGACTAGTAGGCCCGAACTTGACAATGTTTTTTTCTTTTTTTTTGTTGTAATTTCGAGGGCAAAACGCATACCTAGATCTGTTGGCACATTATGCGACAACAGATCTGGGTCTACGCTTTTTGTAGTTCGATGAGCATTATATAAGATTAAATACTATGCATGGATATGTATGGAATGGGCATCAGTTGTTTGTTGTTTTTTTTTTTTTGTTTCATGTCTATATTTATTTTGAAGAGTTTATCTTCCTAAGGGTTTTGTGCAGTTCTTTGTTTTAACGTTTCTAGAACTTTTAATTGGCAGCATTTAGCCATTATTGTGCCGAGGTGCCGTTAAACGCTCTGTGTGTGTGCGTGTATATATATATATATATATATATATATATATATATATATATATATATATATACATACATACATACATACATACATACATACATACATCAGTTAATGTTATGATGTTCATTGTATTCTTGCTTTTTTCAAGTATGTCTGAGAAGGTTTTCAAGCTGGATACCTTGGACCTAATGGTCAAGGTCAGATCGGCACCACTTTGATGTAGGAAGAACCATATATTATAAGAAGTCTTTATGTAAAACTCCATGACAATAAGACCCATTCAAAAGCAATAGCTATAACAAGATCTTCAATCTGTCCGCCATGGCGGTCACGTGGAAGTTTAGATCTGCACAATTTTCATATAGAGCTGTGTTCATATAATAAAAGTTGTGTAGTAAAAAGCCCATGTCAAAATGACCATCCGTTCAGTTACAGTAGCGATAACAAGATTTTCAAGATGGCTGCCTGTTCATATCGGAAATCAGATCAACGCCATTTTCATTCTGGACCATCTGCATGTTATACAAAATCTTCTTTTGAATAGCCTATGTTGATACGTTCTTAATGACACCAAAACAAATGATAGGTCAAAATATAAAGGAGGGGAAATAATTTTAATCTGTACTAGCATTAATTTATTAGATTATATATTATCAGTTCAAAATTCCCAAAAGTGACTCCTTTGATGACCAACAGTATGTGTTAGATTGAATAAAATGTAATGTCTGTTTAGATGATCAGTTAACGGTTACAAACATTATGGACAATCAGTCATGTAGACATCGACTTTCATACAGAATTAGACATGAAAATGGGCGATTGTATTTTCGGATACAGACTATTTCTAAAACTAATTTGTCAATAATTAAGGGGTATAGCGGTGTTGGATCTTTAATTGTTTAAAGACCGACCTCATTTTTATAGTTATTCGAACGCTTCTAATACACACACTTCGTCCGTTAAATTTATAGGTATTCATTATTTTCCAACCCTCTAGTGGTAGGCAATTCATTTTAAATCGTTAGTATTCGCCTACAGTCCCGTTCCCAGTAGTTTGTATCCCCTTGCGGATTTTAAAAACGAAAAACATCAAGAATCTAAATAAAATACACTAAATTTAGTCACTTCATTCATTAGTCTGCCATTTCTAACATGATTGTCGCCAGCAGGTCGCTAACACTATCATCTTGTTCGCGTTTCAAGCTAAGAGAGGGTTTTCAGTGTAAAATTGAGATTGCTCACTTTTTCTGGTTCCTGGAAAAGTCCATTTTCTGTGAAGAGGTGAGGGTCTTACTACACATTAATTGAGTTGCAACCTGTATTGTCTGCATCCAATAGTGTGCAATGTCTTATTTTAATAATTTTATAAAGAATTCAACAAGATTAAAAGCGGTTTCACTGTTATGCAACTACTGAAGTTGGCGGAGTTGTTCAGATCTTATCGAAGAAGGTGAACTAGATCACTCCTGTTGTCTGCAAAAGATAGACTTGCCCATGCAAATATGGACGTCGTGTTAGTAAGGAAATTCCATTTTGGCTCGAAACCCAAACAGTACGACAGTGTTCAGGACCCCCTGTCGACAGCTAGGTTGTAAATTATAAATTGCTGAATGAAATTACTAAATGTTTTATATCAAAGATCTTTTTATTTTTAGAATCGGTTATGAGTACAGATTGCCGGGAGAGTACGCTAACAGTGTATTTCCTTTTCAGTTTTAATTGAGTGCTCATGTTTGAATGAAGAACTAATAAACATGTCTTCATATTTAAGATATTAAGATAAAGCGTTCAACGATTAGTTGCAATGGTTTCAAGGCTGGTTCCAATACGCGGTCTCAGATCGAAATACGAACTCAGACTACAGGTTAATTTAAAGAACACGCTTACCCAGACTCGACAACGTTTTGTATCATGCAACAGATTATGACAGAGCTTATACAATTATACCGGCATAAGCTTGCACAAAAGCTTGCTTATCCCTTAGCATAGTGACACCTAATCTCCGTGGATATCTGTACTCTGACCATTCAGAAGACAAAAGTAATCTTTACAGCACTTTCCTTGCATTTAACCCACACTGTAAGGCTGAACTGCACAACGAGTTACGTGTTACGGGACACGAAAGCATTCTGGAAAACTTTTATCACTGCCTCAGTTTAAACCGATTGCATGTGTTAGGAAACGTGTTAACTGGTCCTGCAAATTTGACGGCTTCACCACTTGCAAACATGTGTCGATGTACAAGGGATAAATACAATGGCGTAAAAAGCGATTTGTCTGTGACTTTGTTACGTTTCCATTATCCCCAGTCCGTTATCCCTATTTCATACTTTTTTGTTCTTGTGTTTAGTTTTTGTTTTTGTTTTGTTTTGTTTTACAGACGATGGAACAGCGGAGAAAACGGTAACGATACAGCTTGACGGTTACGAAGCAGCTATGGAGTTTATCGACTACGGGGATTTTGTGGTATGTGTTTGCTAGACACACACACACACACATATATATATATATATATATATATATATATATATATATATATATATATATATATATATATATATATATATATATATATATACAATACCTGTATTACCACATCCAGACATCCCAATAACGTCATAACATAATGTATTGAATACTGACCGAGACATTTTAATGTTTTAAAGTTATTTCCCTGCACTATTGTAAGGTTTCATCAAATAAAACATGTAATTTTCGTCATGTGACAAATATAATCTTAAATTTGCGCTGATTTGAATTAAGATCTACGAAACTGGTCGAATAATTTCAATCTTTTCATATTTAAGGCCAGCAAAAGACACGCTTTATAGATTACATTGTAAATTTGCAAGCCTTTAAGATTCCTTATTTCTAGGACTAATATAATGTGCTAGCCCGTTAAACTAAATGAGAATATCGAAAACATCTTCTTTTCGCAAGGATCATATTGAATTTACTTCTGGAAATACAGAAAAATTACATAACCTTTCATACCTTCGACAAGTCGACAAGTGTCATATTTGTAAATTTTATTTATGATGTACATTGCGGTATGCTAGATGGTGATTTCAAACAAAACATGCAAACATATACATAGCAACAACAACAACAACAAAAATCCATAAAAAGCAAGCAAAAAACAAAACAAAACAAAGTCTTCCGCATTACGCATGTCAAAAGAGAGGTATTGTACTTCTTAGGCAACAGGTAAAACAGTCGTGGATAAATCAGAAAGATGATGCATCTGAGATATAGATTTTGCTGCATTTTCTCAATAACCATTCCACGGGCAATGGCATAAAAATGTCTGTGACAAAAATCATTTGGACTGTATTTCCTACCCAATCAAATTGTAACTAACATTACGAGCGTATTCTTTACAGTCCATGTCTATGTAATATGATTGCACTGCCATTAACATTTAGCCATACCGTCCAATTTACAGCCTGCCGAGGTTTTGGCAAACTCCGCTGTCTTTACAAAATAGTATTGATTACATTCAGTGAAATGTGTGTGTGTAGGTGTGGGTGTGGGTGTGGGTGTGACAACGAGCCTTCCTTTCTCAATTGTAAACACGCATAACAAATATGCTGCATGATTTTCGATCGAGTCTTATTAAATCTATTTTAGGTAAAGCTGGATTCATACCCGACTCAGATCTTGTTTGTGAGTCTGCAACACTGTTACAGTAGGAGCATGTGCTTTGAATTTTGCTTTCCCAACTCTAGAGTGTTTGACTATGTACCTTGTGATACATTTACATTTGTGATGTTATCGATACGATGGACTGTGAACGATGCACATGCCTAATTGACTTTCCGGTAGTTTGTTCACGGCGTGATAATCCGTGGATGAGGGACAATGAATCATAAATCACCCTCTCTTATTTGCATGCTTCATGATCTGCTCAACGGCAGGCCTATACTTTGATTTCGAAATTGAGCGTGCTTGAATCATACCACTGGATCAGCCTAGTCAGGTTACCGAGGTGTATCTTTGGGCATGGCATTTTACTCCAACCACTTTAGAACTAACTAGCCTGTTTGTGTGGCATTGCTATAAAGAAGCACAGCAAACCCAACCAAACCGCTCTGGCCTTACACGGCGTTACTTTTCACTGCCTCTGGTGTAGATTTTGACAAAATGTTTTTAATTATTTCTTGTCTGGGAGAGCTATAGAGTCGTTTCCTGTTATTATCTCATTTACGACGTTTTTATGTGCTTAATTCAGTGCAAGTTGGAAATAATAAATTATGTCACATATACTATGAATCTCATCAAAGAAATTACTGGTGATAAAAAACATCATTTGTACTTTTGGGAATACGAAAAGGAAAAGAAATGAATACTCACAAAATATAGATGAAATTGGTTCCCACGTCAAGGCTTACAGTGAAATGCAATTGAACATCCCTCTGAATGTTTTCAATGTCATCCAGTGAAATTTCATGTCAAAATAGTAACATCGAGCTATAAACAACTGTCGGAAATTTGAAATGTTCTTTGAAATTATCTGAAATAATCATCTGCTATTCTCTTTCAGGATGACGGCAGCATAGAAGATCTCAACTATGATGCCTATATCGTTATCTACTCTGTAACGGATAACGTATCATTTAACGTGGCAGGCGATTGGATCCACAAGTTACGTCACGGTAGAGGCACGGACCGGCCTATCATGCTGGTGGGGAATAAAATAGATCTCGTTAGGAAACGGAAGGTCTCAATTGAAGGTAAACAAAGTTAGGGAGATAGACTTGCAGGTTTAATTCTTACAGGACGCAATCATCCTTTTCCTGATCCAAGAAATAAGTTTACTGGTTAGTGTGCCAGATTGACGACCACAAGTGTGCGGGTTTGAATCTAGTCCAGGCCAGACAGGGTCAGCCTTAGTGGTGTGTCTTTGGGCAAGGCTATTTATTCTGATTGCGATGGCATGATATAACCTTTCACATACTGCTCAACTATTTTTTGTCATTCGTCTTGTACTCACATTTCTTTAATTTTCCTATAATTTAAAATCTTTATGTTATCCTTGTTTTTATTTTAGTTTGCTTTTAAATCTCACTATCCCAAATCTTTGCATCTAATTTTCTTTGATTTTTTGCGTTTTACTTTCCTGTTTCTTTTCAAGACTACTTGCGTCATAATGTTATATACTGTTCAAGGAGCATATCCTGCAGAAAAAACGTTCAAGCGAATAAAATAAAGGTAAGTATAAATACATTTGGAAGTCAATTTATACCATCGTTGGTCTAGACATAAAGTATATCGCCTATTATTTAAATACCTGTGGACTAGACTTTGTTATTTATTTCCAGCTACAGATATGCGGCATTTTCTATCGCTTTATGTAGTTGTCCCTCGACTCCTTACAAAGAGCGTCAGAGACCAAGGAACTGGCGTGTTATGGCCTGTCCCTCGAATCCTTACAAAGAGCTTCAGAGACCAAGGAACTGGCGTGTTATGGCCTGTGCATAGATAGTTTCTTTATAAATAAACTCAAGGGATTTTTTTTAGAAACGTTTGTTTTACTAACATATACTTTATTTATTTTTTGTGTGCGTCATGAAGTCATTTTTTTCGCTTTTCCATGGTTTGGAGAAGCGAAATAGTTATTCAGTTCTTTTCACGTTGAATGAATAAATTATTTGCAACAAGTGGCCAAAGGCCATATTGACCATGATTTGATAATGCATACACCGGAAAGCTTCTCGCATGTAAATCCATGCGATGAAGGTTTACTTTTCGCTGCAGAGATTATTTCAGTTATGAGCTCCGCTCATATGTGAAGTAATTCCTGGCAGATTGTGTGTAGTAGTCATGACAACCGTCTTGCGACAAACAGTTCAGTGGGTTATTATTTTCCCTTATTTACTGAGTAAAATTAGCAAATATAGCACTGAGTGATTTTTTCTGTAGATTGACTTTACTTATATAATACTACAAAGTTTAAAAAATAAATTTCCTGATCGCATTACTAAAACAAAATAATAGTAATAATATGCTTTCTATTCATTTTCGATGAATGTTGAAAAGGAGGCTGATCTCTTCTAGGGTCGAGATGCGTAATAATGTACAGTACTCACATGATGTACAATAAAATACACAAACCACATACGATAAGTATTATCATATAGTGGAGGCTGTATAATACAAAGGAGCGTAACGGAGCTATAATGTTTTACATTTGCGTTTTAAAGCAGCAAGGGTTGTATAAGATTTAATATCATTAAGTAAAATATTACATATTAAAACACCACTGTATGTAAAACTGCTTTTAAATATTTAAATCTTGCGTTCTCAGATACGTAGCGGATTATTGTTTATAGAAGATCGCGTGGTTTCATTACGAACTTCTTAGACTGGAGTAAAATTATTCTGATCGTCTGGTATCATGTTGTTTTGGACTTTGAACATGAGGACTAATTCGTAGCATTTTACCCTATCTTTGAAAGGTGACCATTTGATTTTTCCAGGGAATGTTTCAGTGGGTATTGAATATTTTTAATCCAGAACATTATATCTACATTATTTTGCAGGCTTTCGATGCTTTTTAAAAGATGAGGTGAACAGTGTCCCCAAATATTGCAGTAATAGTCAAAATTAGGTAGCATCAGACAATTGCACAAACTAATTCTTTATTTTATCGTTCAAAAAAATCTTTATTCTTTCTAGATGAAATAATTTGAAAGACATTTTTTATTTTATTATTCCATGATATAATGTCATTAACTGTGACTTCTAAACAGTTTTTGTTGAGTGGCACGTTCAGGCTTATGATTTGTGTAGCGTATAGAAAGATCCTTTTCCATTCTCCTTTCTTTTGGATAGTGTCAGTTAGTAAAACGTTCTTTGTTGATATGGTGTATTCTCATGGTATTGTTGGTACACATAATTTGAAAAGTTATATGTTGCAATTTTTTTTTAATTTCAATAATATTTGTACTTGCAACTCAATATGCTTGGTAAGATACCAACTGGAGGTAACTGATTAACAGTAAGAAGAAACGTGGTCCTAAAATGGCCTCTTGAGGAACTCTAACAGTAACTTGGGATGGATTAGTTAATGCGCCATTAAAACAAATTACTTGAGATCAACATGTTTAATATGGACCAAAAAGGATACTCATATATTTTGAACATCCATAAATTCCTTAATTCTCTTGTGGTATCTTGGGATGGCCAGATAAAATGACTTTCTCAAATCTAAAGGTAATACACTAATAAGATTCCCTTATATGTCCCCTGATGCCAAGACTTATTAATCTTTGTTGCAGCCGTCTGACAGGAGTTTCTCACTCCTGGAGCTAACTGCATGATTATTATGTCTACGTCAGCATGAAAGCTGTAGGCTACACGTTTTGTCTTGGGCATACGTGCATGATGTTGAATACAGTTGATGAGGCAATACAATGATCTACTGTATTTTAGTATCACAGTGAAGATGTTAGCGATAGCTTTATGTACAGAAAGTCGGTTTTAAAGGGCCATAGAGCCAGGTGCGATGAAGATTATATGAATATCAATTTCAAAAGCTTTGACTTGATAAACGATTTTCTCCTTCTCAAAACAAATCAACTTGACGTTAAGAAGGCAGTTAAAATTACGTGTTTCTGGATGGATAATGATGATAATCTGTTTGTGGACATGAGCTCATCACTCCATGGTAAGTCTTAGAACTATTTTGTATATTTTTAAACACAAAATATGTTATCCTGGAGGCGCCAGTTATTTATTCCATGAAGAAATTCAGAATAAATTGTCCAAATTGTTCAGTGGGCAGATGCGATTGGTTAATTAATATATACACATGGAGAACCCCATATTACATGGTCTTTACTCTGTTTAATCTAGATCCCGTAAATCCCCTGCATCTGCTGTGTATGCACTATATGACAGACTTGACTATTAAAATTCGGGGTTATTCAAACAGAAAGTACTTAGACTGGTACCGTTAGTTGCAAAGGAAAGATTTGTGTGCAATAAATAAATTTTAAAAATATGAAGAATAAAGAACCAGATGCCATTAACTGCGTCTTCAGATAAAAAGATGTTATCTGTAATCCTCTAAATTATACGGTTTCATTTAGAGATTTAAGACTTTCTAGTAATGTTTATCAGTCAAGTAAACACACTCGTTACTTTGAAATGAGGCGTGTTCTAATATTTATTTATTTATAGGTTTGTGTACTCCAGCGGAGACGCGATGAAAACGTGAAAGTACAGCTGCTCAAGACTTGGATTCATGCCTTTGTTTTTAAGTACCAAAATAATTTCTCACATGAGAACAGCAAGACACCATTACCTAAGTGAATTTCTCTTTTAGGAAAAGGAGATCAAAGGAAACATAGCACATTATGTACCTTTCGAAGATTTATTGATATTCATGAACGTTGTGAAGAAGGCATGGTATCAAACAACAAATGTATAAAACCCTGAAAACAAATTTATCATGAATTCCATAGAATATGTTGGATAGCCTGTAAGAGTTTTGTTCAGTCTGAGTGAACGAGATAATCCATTTTCCTTTAGGATTTGAATTTTCAAATCGACGAAATTATTAGGCAAATGACACTCGAACGAGTGAGGAAAAAGTTTTCATTTCATAAACTTGACACTGGAGTTATACTTTTATTAACTTAGACTAGTTATTGCCGTTTTAGTTTGATTTTCCTTGCGACAGCTTGAAATACATTCGCTTGATTGGCGATGATGGGTCTGTTTCTCGCCTTCATTCAAAGAATAATTGAAAGAGAAACGGGACTTGTGGCGTTATCTAAACATTAATCAACAACCCAAATGAGATTGACCCAGATCTGCATTGCCGAAGCAAGCCGAATTTGGTATACACCAACTGGTCAATTTGCAAGACTGTATTGTCAAAAGCCAAGTTAAACAACAATTGTATTTCAAAAACATCATCGCTTCACCCCACGCAGGATGTGAAATGGGCCTGATGCATCCTAATGGAGACAGGAGACTGGAAGTGCGCGAGTTCTAATTTTGCCGGCGCACCAGCCCGGGTCGGCTACTTTGGAGCGTCCTTCAGCAATGCACTTTACTCCAATTGCCTAGACGCCTAAATCCGCTTTGTGTTGTTGTGCCATTAAACATCAAACCAAACCAATCAACGCTTTCACCAGTAGTCGAAAAGAAAGTAGAATCCAATTATTAAATATTAAAGAAGGATAAATGCTGACATGATGCTACTAATATATATATATATATATATATATATATATATATATATATATATATATATATATATATATATATAAGAGATTGTTTCTATATGTCAGCGTACACAGAAAATGACATCACAGAGCCATTTTATACATGAAAACAAGTTTCTACAATTAAATTTAGTTGGGATACTAACGTCTTATAAATTCCAAAAACATTGAACCTGTCAAAAATCTTCATGCGACTTTAAAGTAAGATGTAAAGCAGAACATCAAAAAAAATGAAACTGATGACATACATTCCTAAAAATAGAGAAAGGTCTGCCATGTCTTTTCACACCGGGGACTATATGCAAAATTCTATCAGCGCAGATACAGCTTTAAAATAGCGCTCCTTTAACATGCATCCGTATTATACAATTAGAAGACAACTGTATAAAGTCACATATGCTGCTATGTGATGACTTTCTGTATGTAAGGGAACGGGCGATTAAAGGATCAATTCAGTGGGCTGTTTGTTTCTGGACTTGGTCCCTGATTTTGTAGGCGCCTGTATATAGTTAGGGTGCTTATGCGAACTAGTTGATCCTGGAATATCTATTCAATCTGCCTGTTTTGTTTATAGATAAAAATTGATATTTGAAATAAGCTTTCAAAACATCGGAAAAATTCACAAATTTGGAACCCCACCACTAAGTACTCGGCCATGTTTGTTTGTTCGCAGCATCAGACAAATTATTTTTATTGACTCGTCTAACATTCTTTTTATTTTATCAAAGCCATACTCTTCGGTTGTGTCCTAAAATGGTAGTTACTCTGCACCCATGCACTTTTTATTTTACTTAATTCCTGAGGATATTAACATCAATGTGCAGTCCGAGTTGAAACTCTGCTTACGGATTTTCATCAACCTAACCAGGCCTGAGGGGTAGTGATTAGTCAAGTATGTATAAAGATTTCTACAGAATTGAACATGCTGATGAGGTCTTAAAGAATCGTCTATATTAATCTCTTTTTGTTGGTGTGGGTGGAGATGGGTAATGTCTTTTCATATAGCTATCTAACTGGCTCAGTTTGATACTTCTGTAAGCACTAGCATCAGTTTCCATTACTCATGGTCGCCTTCCTATGTAATTAGATTAAATATGTTGTTGTTTTCCGTTTAACGCCATTTCTTAGCGCAAGATAGGCTATACATGGTGACCGGTACAACTGGTGGAGGAGGACCCTGGGAAACCCCCTGTAAGAACCACCGACCCACTGGAAGCTACTGGCAAGCTTCATCACATATCCACATTGGCGAGCCCGAGACTCGAACTCACTCAGAGGTGAGCTGGCAGTGATCAGTAAGACGAACGCTTTAGACCAATCAGCTGACCGGGGTAACAGGTTAAATCTGTAGTTGTTGTTGTAGGGTTTAACGCCATTATTCAGCACAAGATAAGCTATACATGGCGGTCAGTATAACTGGTGGAGGAAGAACTCCGGCAATCGCCGGGAATAACCACCAACCTACGAGAAGCTACTGGCAGGCTTTCTCACGTACCCACGTTAGCCGAGCCTGAGACTCGAACCCACGCAGACAGAGGTGAGATGGCAGTGATCCGGAACGGTGAGCGCCTTAGACCACTCGGCCACTCTGGGCCCTTAAATCTGTAGTAGTTCTTGGTTCTGATATTTGGTACATTTAATGCCATCCTATGATATATTCCAGTAAAACTATATTTGCGAATCATGTCATTCATATACCAGAATTTTACTTCACAATTCAGAATTTTTGACAAATGATATCGAATTTTCAACCTATTAGCTACGGTACACATTTTGTGTTCTTTTTTAGCTTATTCGAAAAAATATGATCAAGCGCATGTCTATTATGTTGCAGATGCGAGGGAATTAGCGAAAACGTATGACTGCAAACTATGGGAGACTTCAGCAACCCTCAGTCACCACATAGATGATCTTGAAATAGCACTGTTAAAGAGGATTCGCAATAAACTCAACCCAGAACTGTATCCTGACGACACTGAATTTGAGCCGAAATTCGAGAAGAAGAAGTCATTCAAAGGACCAAAAGAATTCATCAGAGGACTCTTCCGAAGATACACACGAAAACGAAAATCTAGGAAGAAATAAACTGGATGACACGTGTTTATGAAATGTGTTGTTAAATGGATATGTAATATATTTTCTTTTGCGCCATTTTAAAAAGTATTTAATACACTTGCTGATAAATTACTTGAATCGTGATAATTTCCATTTTGAGCTGCAGGAGTTGTTTTCATATCTCCGTATTCTCAAACTCTTAATGTAAGGAATAATGATACTTTACTCATTATGAAGGCTTAATTCCCTGTCTCCTGGCCCTAAGATCTATAATTACGCTTTCAAAACGATTGACAGACACCTGTTGAACTCTTTATTATCTCATGCACTGTGACATTATTTCCCTCCAGGCACAATGTGTAGTTTGGTTCCCAAACAATAATTTACGTGTTTGCCCTCGCGTAAAAATAGAACTAATGAAATTTTAAAAAACAGTCTTACTGGAATGATTCACTGGACAAGCTTCCATGATCACATATATAGAACGTTAAGGAAAGGTCAGCTGTAGTCTGCTTTAAGAGAAGATAAAGCGAGAACTATCGGTAAAAGACCACTCAAGGGTCCACTAAATAATATCCTTTATTGGCATTTGTTTTTACACAGACATAAAGTATATGAAATATTAACGAAAGGGACCTGCAGTGTTACACTTTGATAACAACATCCTTTACATCGATTTGAAATAGGCAAACCGCGGAAGGAAACCAACGATGCATTAGGCGTGTGTACTGACTTAAATATGTAGTGCACTGACTTAGCGCTTCTCAAAATGGAAACCGAGGAAAATGTGGGAACAGCAACACCACTGTGTAACGTCATGAAGATGTTTTCACTTAGCGTCAAGTGTGCGTTCTTCGTCTTTGTAAAGGATGCGTTTCCACTGTGGAATAGACATTTCTTGATATTGTTGAACATACATTTAAATTCTGAATATGTATATGGATAATTGACATTTTGTGCTTGCATTGTTTCTTCTGTTCTCAAATTAGAACTCTGCTGTAGTATTCTATAGATTAGATCATTAAATAACATGAAATAGGAAACCGAAAACAGCTTTTGAACTGAACCACTAAAGGGATCATATATGTTGTTTATTATTTACGGCACACACCTTCGCCGAATCCCGAGGGGTCGTTGAAGCCCGAGTCCAATAGGCCAGGGTTTCAAACACCCTATAGATTAGGCGTACGTTTGGTACTAAAATCCACAAGTGATTATACACACTCGTTACTGTGAAGCAAACGAGCAGAAAATGAACTTTTTATGCCTCTTTTATTTCCATAGCACAGAGTGAATAAGACGCATTAAACCAAGATAGCACGCCTTATTTCTCTCATCTCTGCGACTGGACGATGTAACTGTTATGAGTCTTTGCTCTTAAAATAAGTTACAGAAAAGAGTGAAAAGCAACAAGCTTCGTAAAATTCAACAAATAATTTATTTTCCTAGAATACCAGTGACAATGAAAAAAAAAGAACTTACGGTATAGAGAATCAAATCCCAAAATAATCCTAGAATTAGAGACAAAAGTTAAGATAATTTAAAGTTCTGAAGAAACTTTAGCACAGATCCAAATTAAGTCCAATGCTGAATGTGTTGATGTACCTGTGGCGGCCTGTTTTGTGATTTTGTGCCAACAGTCTGTTTAAACACAGTAATATAATTCCAGGTTTTAATTCTCTATAAATCCCAGTGAATGTCTCTGTCCAATAATATTATATTTTATAAGCACTCTTTATTTCCGAAGAAAATTCACTTGAATTGATCAATTTGTAGAAATAAATTCCAGTCCAAATGAACTTCTGGACACAACAATAATACAAATTGATTCTGCTAGATCTTAAGCACAATGAATATTCTTTCCATTTACAAGATTATATAGTCCTCTACTTGACCTCATTTCACAATTAACATTTTCTAAAAAGAACCATTACCTAATGGAAAATAACCTTCTAGAAAGTTCTTCATGTTTACAAAATAAGATTTTAGATTAGAAAGTCTGTTACTAAAATTATAATATATAACCTGGATAATGTCAGGTACACCAGGTAAATAATATGGGAATTCCAATAACTTAGACCTAGACCAAGATAAACACATTTGCGTCTATTAATAATGATCCTGATATTAAACCCACACACAGAGAGAATATTTTAGCTATGTATTAGTTATTTACAAAATAAAATTTAAAAAAATCAATCATTCAGGTCAAGTTGAAAATAAACTTGATTTTGGGCAAAACTAAGTCCAACATACAATGTTACATTACAATAGCATATAATCAAATGTTTTTTAAAAAAAATGCTAACAAACAAACAAGCAAATTAAATATACACAACAGTAACAAAATTGCTGGAAATACAAAATGGGGGGTGGGGGTGGGTTTTTGCTGAGTCATTCTTCTGGACGTGGCTCAGAAAAAGGATAAGTACAAGATCAGTACATCACGGTGTCAATGCCGCGTGAAATACGACTTTGATATATGGGTTTTGTCATATCGATGCCGTTTGTGCAGTAGGCTTTGAGGACCTTCATTTAAGTTTTCTTTTTGAGGGAGGGCTGGCATATTGTGATCAAAGTTGTGCTGCAAAATGGCACTGTTTTAGGATAAGCTTTTCTTTTTAAATAACTTTTCAAATATTACCTGTATTTGTTCGTGGTTTTTGTTGAATATCAGAGGTTACAATATAACAATCAAATACAATATAAAAACGGTCAATATTAATATGTTGGTTCAACCCTACATGAAAGTTTGTTTGATTTGATTCACCTTTTCGATCGTTTCAGAACTACTCCTAACCTTTTGTCTATTTAAATGAGAAGACGGTATGAGACAGGGATGTGCAATTTGCCTTTTATCATCCATGGTTGAAAGGCCTTGTCGTTTTTAATTACATGAATATTTCGTAATGTTTCTTATAATTGATGAGCAGTATTCTGTGAATAAGCAGAATTAATGTTTTTTGTATTTTTAAAAATGAAATTTAGTTCTGCTATAAAATCGTATCAAGGGTTTCCTTTACACAAAGCCACACAGCATAATCCATCATTCACCCAAAGGCAGAATGATACATAACGAGAGGGCATAAGTTTTAAAATCGTGTATTATTATAACAAGACTCAGATATTAGACGAATATATTGCTTATACTTCTTGTGGGAATTATATTTATCATGTCCTGATATTTGTTGAAATATTTTTTTAAATAAGAAATCTGTAAAAAGGGTATATTCAAAGGTTTAATGTTTTAGCTATATATCTAGATAGGAAATACTGTGTAGCTCACTGAAGCCTCTAAGGTTAGCAATCTACTGTAAAACATCCATTGTTTTATTGTCCACATCTTAAGAGTTTTAATTCGATTCTTTTTGTAAAACATTATTTGGTATTTAATTTTAGAGACATCAAGGCTGATTTTACATCACTATTTCATGATGTTGTTTGTGATACAAAATTCCTCCAAAACTGTATGTGAGTAGAACAAATTATAAATGCTTCAGAAGAAATTGTGATGATATATATACGAAAAGTAATAAAGATCCTAATATGTGGAGAGAGAGAGAGAGAGAGAGAGAGAGAGAGAGAGAGAGAGAGAGAGAGAGTGGATGGAATTAGAGACGAATACGTTCCATTTCTGACACTTCACAACACACGTTGTAATCTTGTGGACATGGTAAACCCAAAGAATCATAGAATTCAAAGTTTCGTTCTTATTCAACCTGATTCCGTCAAACTTCATGATAAGGATCCGGTAATTCTGTTTTCTCATTACCAAACGTATTGTTTATTAGCAATTTGATCCCATTATAATTATGTGTGAAGCAATATATGTTTCATCAAAGCCCTCTTGCGCTTCTTTGTAAGCGATCATATTTTGTGAGAAAATGAGATGCTGCCAGATTTTCTTAGGTTGCAAAACTTGTTTTAGAGGTGTATTCAGTTTGTTTTAACACGTGTATTCAGCTTGTTTTAGCAGGTGTATTTAGTTTCTTTAACAGGCGTATTTAGATTGTTTTTTTTATAGCTATAAGATATAAAGCAACAGAGAAATGAAATTGTTTGAATCAGTACTTAAAAGACTAAAATAGGTGCATATCTTTGTATTTTTAAAATATAATATGTTTTGTTTGTAAAGAAAGCATTTCACCTTTTGACTTTCCATGGTTTCAATTGTGATTTTTTTTTCGTTTCTAAACTACATGATTTTTCTACACCAGTCTATAAAAAAAGAGACACACACTATAAGCTCTTGTAGAAGCACAGCACGTACTTGACGTTCTCAGTAAAATTAAAGAATAATTTGCTTATGAATTTTGTCCATTACCGCTTCATTTCATATGCATTAACAAGTTACAAAATGCAGTTTAGTCCAAAAAAAAAAAAAAAAGACATATAGCGTAATTTCGGTCAATTAAAATTCATATTTTGAATAGAATTACCTCGCAAGATGAATCCTATAAGTGAACTCATGATATTATTCATTATACGCATTCTAGCGAACGTGTCCAACTTTCGACCGATTATATTTAACCTATCTTTTGTTGTTTGTCGATGACTCACACAATATTTGACTCATTATAAACTCTGATATTTCATAAACATGTTTACTAATCTTTGATATGTTTCATGATCGAAATATGGATTAAATTGTGATGTTATTTATGATGCCGAAGTATGTTATCCATATATCATAATATTCTACCAATAAAACTATTTAGCAACTCATAGAATTTTCTTCTGTATAGATCAGTACAGGAATTACGTCGTACTCTTCGAGTCATGATTGCAAATAAGGCCGACAATTGTGAATCCCTTTCAGTCAACATTTCTTTATATCGTTTACTCTCCTGTTTTCTTGTCCGACCCATCCAATATTTTTTGCGATTCGGTTATCGTATGATACCATATACTTTACAGAAGTATAAGCATGATTGTTGTTACCAATATAAAATTGATAATTGCTATAGTATAAATTCTGAACAAAATGCTACACATGGACTGAATACAAATCAAGACTTGAAGTATTTGGAATGACATTAACCACGCCCAGAAAATTCTCTGCTCATATGTTATTGTAATTGAATAAAGAAATTGAAATTGGTTAAAAGACCATCTGAATGCCACAAAGTGAATGTTTACTTTCACCTGGACAGCTGTTACCTGTTATCGTCTGTTGTCACACTTATATTTCCTTAATAATGTGGAAACCATTATGTTATTATAAAATGGTTGTGTACTAAGTTCAAGGTTGTATTTTTGTTCCTCTTGTTTATATTTTACACTGCCCGAGTCTGAAAAGAGATTGCAGACTCTGGCAATTGCTAATAGCGATTAAAGACCATGGTTATTGTGCTGCATTTGCCTGTTTGTGTTTTTGTTTTAATTATTGTGATTATGCCTACCTACAGTTGGACTTTCGTATTTATTTTCGGACATATTGTTGGTATTACTTAGAGTCGGTCTGCTTGGCAACGATAGAAAAATGTGCTAATCTAGTTACGTTCTATACAGTATATGCTTTGCTTTTAAAGAATAGGTAACTGAAAAAGCAGATTCACTTTGAAATGGGTAGCAGGAGCTTTATATTATTGTATATCCGAGTCAATTCATTTCTCGATAACGTTTTTTTTTTTTTGTGGTAGAAAAACAAAACCAAAAGAAAGAGAAAACAAATCGGTATATTTTGTATTTTTAAGTTCTTTTGGCTTATACATGTTTTATTCCTTTACAAACTTTCTCTTTGTGTTTCATGTTATGAATAAATACATTTTGACATTAACCAACAAAGCAAGACTAAAACATTCAGTTGATCCATGAAAAGTCCAGAAACTTTTTTATTTATTTGTATGAAATCAAACATGTTGTCCTTTTGATAGTTACTAATGTAAATATATTTCATGGTATCCTTAATGGTATTGTCAAAGGTTATGTCTCAATAGTGAATCTGCATCTGTCTTGAGTAATATCATTCTATCATTTTATTTATTTTGTTTCATTAAATTTGTACAGCAAGCATTTTTATAACTCTTACTACGTAGATTCATGGTATGTTGGTTTGGTCAATTCGTTTTTCTTTTTAATTTGTCCTTCGTTTGCCCATTTAATGTTTTCAAGTTCTACACCTGACATCTTTAAAGCTGAATCATGTAATAATCAAGGAACAATGAAGAGAGTGTAGTTTCTAATTTGTCACACAATCATTTCTAATGAAAAGAAATGTCACTCAGCATCAGTGTGTCTTATACATCTAAACCTCTACGTGTTTTCAGCTTAAAATGTTCCATAAAATACTGAATGTACTGAATATACCGATAATCTTTTCTTGATATATTTGAATGTGAACTGGAATTAAACTTTTCTTTGGGTGGTATTTCTGCTTTATTAAATTTCTTAATTCATATAGGTAGTCGTCTTTCTTGAAATATTCACATTTTTAGTTGATATTCCATTGACTGTCTCATGAATTTAATGGTATCTGCAAACTTAATTGTCCTTTTAACTGTTATTTTTTCCTTCGTCCATGAAAGTTACAACTAACTGAATGAATTATATATTTTACCTACGTTCGGTATGATATTGTATCCTGCATCTGGATCTGTAAACCAATATTTTGATGAGTATATTATATCGTGACCTGACAATTTATAACTGAATAAAGATGTGTATTTTGAATAGTTGTAATCGAAATTACATTCCATGTATACCGGGCCTATATATATGCCCCTTAAGGGACCTTTAATCACGTTCCTTTAGATCTGATTTTTTTCTTTCTTCACAGATATGTCATGTACGTGTTGAGATTTTTTTCTTCTTCACTGTGACCAACACAGGTTTTGCATGTTTCTGTTTTTATTCTTTCTATGTTAATTTTGCTAATTTAATAATAGTATCACAAAATACTAGACTGCAACATGTCCTTCTGCAAACATTTGGTTTGTATCTCTTCTGAATTAATTTGAAGTAAGTAAATTCAAAACTCTCAAGCAATGGTTTTGGCTGTTTTAATTTTCCAGGATATTATATTGAGTTCTGAACAGTTAATGGCGTACAAGACTGAACAGCCGAGCGCGTGCCGAACATATACAACGTCGCCTTCCGCGTGGTATGCCCTTGGCATTTTATGTGTATCTTCGGCAAGCTCTGTTCTTGTGTGTACATTTCGCTTTTCATAGTGACAATGATACCTTTAAAAACACCAATAGTTAACATATGGAACGTTTAATTTGTGTTGATACTTTTTTAACTTTTACAGCTGAGCTTTCTTCAGGTACTGTATCTATTGAATAATCTGCATGGGAACATAGTCTTATGTGTTCTGACAATATTTCTGGCGAATAGAAACAATTAAGTATTTATTACCGATATGTTTCTGCCCATGATGACTGTTTATTTGTGATGATACTAATCAGTGTTTTTTATTTCAACATAAGGGTACCTTCCATCTTTGTAGTCATCATTGTCACCATTTTGAGAAAGGATTAACCTGTCAACATGTCTTTGTCTTCCTATTTCAGCTACCCTTACATGTCTATTGTATCATGACTAAACTATTTTATAAACATTTACAGCTATAGAATACTCATTTCAGTTTTCCATTGGTATCCTAGTTTTATCACACATCTATGAAATTAGTAACTGTGTCTATCAAGATCGCATTTTGTTGGTCTTTCTACCATATCGCTAGGTGTATTTAACAAAGTTTACTCAGTATAGAAAACGCATGTACAGTCTTTATTGTTTACTTTGACACAAGCATTATTGTTCTTATCCTGTTTGGGCAAACCTATGCATGAGAGTCCCTTGAGCGGCTGATATCTTCTGTGTGAAATAATACATTTTGTCAAACACTTGTCTTGTACTTTTGTTAATTTCCTAATTTGGTATTATGTTCAAGAAACATTCAGGGGTATTGTGCTATTTCGCTTCTGTTGAATAAAGCTGATTATGAAGTTGAAATACTTGTATAAACCTTGTTCACATTCTTGAACGTGTCTCTTCATAAGTCTGATCGTTTTAGTCTTATTCAGTTTTAACATAACCAGATTGGTAATGTTTCGAATCCTGATCCTCTTTACGTAGGATTTAATGTTGTTTCAAAATTTATGCAGATCCCATGTATGTTTCATTTATATGAATCTCAATGTTTTTGCGTTGTAATTCTGTTCAGATTATGTATAATCATCATTCTAGTTGGAAGGTTTATGAAAGAAAATTGTATTTTTTCTCACTTATTTTGGCATTGGCGCATCTAGGATTGAAGTCTTTATCTATCTATCAATCTATCTATCCATCAATATGACATATTAATTGTTGTTTATTTTTGATAAACGTATTTTTAAAAATCCCTATCTCCAGTTGGTTGTTGTTGTTTACTTATAAGTCCAGTGTCCTTCTTGGTAGACAACAATATTCTATTCGGTTGGGGCATTGCAAGAACCTTAATAGTTTTAAAAGTATACATTACAAAAATGGAAAAGAATGTGTGAATAAAAAGGCGATATGCAACAAATACAAAACCAAGTAAGCTTTTTGTTCGGAGTCGGGTAAAGAACTCGCATAATCGACGTAGAAATATACGTTTCGGTCTAACGGCCTCGACATATACACACTCGTTCTTTCCGTCCATTCTTTGCTAGCGTATTTGAATGCGTTACGTACATGTGTTCCTTTGTAAGACTGCGAATAATCCTGCGATTTTCAGGAGCGTCCTTATTTCCTGTCTGAACTTTACGTAATATTCTCAAGTCCACTAAATATTTTTCATTTGTTGAGTGTGTTTTAAGTTCATTGTTTTCTCTCTACTATACCAACAGTGTAGCTAGTAAATTATTGGCTTTAGTATCAACACTTTATATCTTTATCAATAGGTTTTCGAATGTTAGCGCGATGTCTTTAAAAGTATCAGTTATAGTGTAAGCTGAATCATCCCACTTTAGTTACAGTTGTTAGATTCAGCTTATGGAACAGTTCAGACACATAACAAATGTATTTATTACAAGGTGTTGGCCATTATATTTGGGGGATGGGGTTTGGACCGTGATTTCTTTTGAGTTGCAATATTTTCTTTTTTTTATCTCAAGATAGTTACTACTTTTCTCCAAATAATATAATGGATACATTACAATATGGTGTTATTTTGCTTTAAATCAGAACAAAATAGTTTTCCAAATATTGAAAGACAGAAATTAAACAGAAACATGTCAGGCTCCTGTTCCATAAGTTTGCGTTGTTGTTCCCAATATAATTGCGGTGTACCGAGGTACAAAATAAATTTTTCCTGGTACCCAGCTCTAGTAGATGGTATTAATATGGTGTTAATTCATTTCATCTTTCTTTCTTCATCCTTTAGGTAGTTTTTCTTTTATAGACTATTGGCTTGAAATTTGAGTTTTAATTGTATTTTAGAGAAGGTAATCGTATGCATTTTGCATAAGCATGGACATTTTATTTTCGTAAAAATAATCATTTTTTTTTTTTGGCACAATAAATCGTAACTGAAGACACTAACCAGGGTTGCCACTACTAACATACATGTACAGGAAAATCTCAATCATTTAACTCCCAGCAAACAGGACAAGTTGCAATTAGCGTTGTTTGAGTGATCCTGCTAAGCTTGTTATTGGTTCTCTGTAAACTCTGTTTAAGTGGAACGTTCCATATATATTGACAAACCCCTTTCCTTAATTTTGCTTGGATAGTTAACGTCTAAAACACTACCACCACCACCCGAAGAAAATCCCAAATGCTCACATTTTTTCAACTCCTTTTATTGTCTGTCTCAAAGCATTGTTTCACCTTAATGATTAATTTCCTTCGTAATAATTATTTCATAACGTCCATTGAATTCAGATGATGGCCTTTGTATAATTGTGTGGAGAGTATTCATTTTCCTTGGTATGAATGATTTCAGATACCATCTTTCCAACATTGAACTGCGAAAACGTAATTTCCTGCTGAACATATCTATGACGTTTGGCTAACGAATTTCCAGAACTCTCATATGATGTGCATGTTGTTTATTCTTAAATGCAGATTTAGGGGTGATAAATAGATCTGAGATATTTGAACTGGAACAAAAAGGTCCCAAAGCATTATAATTGCTATATACTTTTAATGATTTCTATGCCAGTTGTTAGTGATTGATGGTTATGAATTGCAGCGATGTCTAGCCTAGTAGAGTATTATTTGCCTTGTAAAAATCATCAATTATGTACTTGAAACGTATCAAAAAGACAATATTTTTGTGCTAACGGAGGGCAGAGTGTTGCTAAGCCGGTAATGCCGTTTTCCCGGAGATGTCAGTTATTCATTCCGCAACTAAGAAGCAAATCAAAGGACCAGTACGATACGCGGCGAATACATGCTTCTTCAGACGACCATTCATATTCGCAGACTAAAATCTAAGACGCTAACGTGAAGGGCGCATTAAATCCATTGACGATGTATGCAAATCTCACTGTACGTAATTTTCAGTCTGGCATCTGTATTTTTCATAACATGCATCTTGGTTTCTCAAGAGTGCTACTTAGGTTCTTCTTGCAGGTACTGTTTCTCATGCATGACTACTATAGTGAAGTGTCGAGCAAAAACATATAGATACAATATAATCAGAACGTGGTGGAATATGCGGACATACATTTGCGTTGTAATTAATTATCAGTGTAGCTATTGTGGTAATATTACAAAAATAAATCTTGCAATGGAACCAACTACATCAGTTAACATCAGCATTACCCAAAAACTTAATTAAATGTTAAATGGAAACAACTATTGCTAACAATGCAATTTTCAAACAAATTTTTTAATGTTCTGTGATATTATTACCAAAGTATTAATGATGAAGTTGATTACAGTTGTAGCTTCCATATAACGGCCGTTATAGTTATATGTCACTTTCCGATCAGTTTTCAACATTTTAAATTTGTACTTAAATGGTTTTATCCATTTAATCGCTAAGGCACTACCGTCATGTTTCCACTGTACATGTGTTCTTCCACGTTATTATGACCCTTTATCTAGCCTGAATCTGTCAAATACCCATACCAAATATTATATGCCCGCATTTCTAGCCTGAATTTGTCAAATACCCATACCAAATATTATATGCCCGCATTTCTAGCCTGAATCTGTAAAATAACCATGCCCACATTTCTGACATGAATCTGTCAAATACACATCCCTAATATTAAGTCCGCTTTTCTTTTCAAGACAAAAGCAAACTTCGTAAATATTTCTAGACCTGCACTATCTTCAAAATAAAAATTAGGGTACACATTTTTATTACGAGTCTATGCTCTTAAAATAATTAACAGAAAAGAGTGAATACAACAAGCTTTGTAAAATTTAACAAATAATTTATTTCCCTAAAATACAAAGTGAAGAATGCAGTGGCGTAGCTTGGGGAGGGCAGTTGTCCCCGGGCGCCATGTTCCAGGGGCGCCAAAATGAGGAAAATACAACTATACGTTATCTCAGATGCACTCGAAGGGGGCGCCAAGTTTATGTTTTGTCCCCAGGCGCAAAGTAAGGGGGCGCCAAGTTTATGTTTTGTCCCCGGGCGCTAAGTACCCTCGCTACGCCACTGGAAAAATGAGAAAAAAGAACTTACGATATTGCGAATTAAATCCAAAAACAACCCAAGAATTAAAGACACAAGTCCTAGTAATAAAATGTCCTGAATAAAATTCAGTTCAAGTCCCAAAGAGATCCAAAATTGAAGGCGATGATGTTTCTGTTATGGTCTGCGAAGTGCTGATTTGTCAACAGTATCTTGTTAAATCACAGAAATATTATTCCAGGCTTGAATTCAGTATAAATTCCAGTGAATATCTATATCCAAGAATTTTGTCTGAGCACTTTTGTATTTCCAGAGAAAATAATCACTTGACTTCAATAATTTGAAGAAAATAAAATTCAGCCCAAACTGGTCATAATATAATACAACTTTAAGTGCTAGATGTTAAAGCACAACTGGTAAAATCCTCACAGTCAGAAGATCATATAGTTCTATGCTTGACCTCAAGGTCACAATTAGCATTTTCTAAAAACAACCATTACCTAATGGAAAATAACCACCTTTAATGAGCCTTGTTTGTTTACAACACAATAACCTATAAAATTCACTTGAGAATCTCCAAAACCCTGACCCTGATCAACATATTCACTCCTTCTTTGTTTACCTGAGTAATAATTCTGAAAATAAGCTCATACACATAGAGAATAATGAAGCTATTATTAGTTGTTTACATAAATGAAATAAATTTTTGTTTAAAATGTCAATCAGGTCAAGCAGAAATGAACTCAATTTTGGACAAGGTCAAGTCCAGCAAACAATGTTACATTACAATAACATGTAATGAAATTAAAAAAAAAATTAAAACTAACAGACAAACAGACAAACAATTCATTACTTATGCATATATATATATATATATATATATATATATATATATATATATATATATATATATATATATATATATATGTGTGTGTGTGTGTGTGTGTGTGTGTGTGTGTGTGTGTGTGTGTGTGTGTGTGTGAAGTAATCAGGTTTTGTTCTGGAAAATGTAAGATGCATATTTGGCAAAATCTTATAATCTGGAAGGCGTGTGTATGTGTGTTCTTTTTATTGGTGTCATGGCAGGTGTATCTATAAAGCGGTAATATGTCTGCCTTTCCTCTTTTAGTCACGAAATAATATAAGCCAACGCAAGACAGAGACGAGAAAAGGTAATTTGGTGGATTAATCTAAATATTTATCAGAAGTTACTTTGGAGGATTAATCTAAATATTTATGAGAGGAGCAAATCTAACTGATCCAGAATTACCTTGCCGATAAAACCTTGATCTACACTATATCAACTAGTTTATTTAAGAGAGTATATAGTGGCATTTTGGTATCATCCGAGGTTATGTATGAAGCAGTTTACTGTACCAGCTGCATCATCAAATAGATTTTATCTTAACCGTTTCCTCCATGAGGCTTTCAATAGGAAATGTTTGGGGTCGCTACTGACGAGAGTGTTACTGAGCAGATGTTGCAGAAATTAAATACATCATATACAAAAGGTTGGACCTGCTGTTACATGTAAAAGTCAAATATCTAGCTAATGTCACAATGGATGGATTTACTGTTACATGGAAAAGACAGATCTATATGATGTTACAAAGGATGCCACGGCCATTATGTTTGTTTTGAACTGGGAAAATAACAATAAAACTTTCCAATATTTTCAATGGTAGCTCCATGCCATGCAAGTTATGTTCAATCGTGCATGCTTGCTAGAAGCCTACATTTTGCAGACTATTTTCAGTGGCAGCTATTGGAACAGCTTTACCATGACTGGTATAACACTCATCCAAAATTAAAAGATTGAAATCAGGGGATCAATGGAAACTTATTCAATTCGCCCCCAAAGAACTCTGAGACCAGGTGGCTTAAATTGAGATGAATAGAAACCCTGTTTGCATCGCCCCATTATAAATTTATATTGAAGGGTTCACCTTTTTTCTTGTTTCTGCGTAATTCTTGATTTGAGACGTTTAGACCATTACTTCGAGTGGCATCATAATAATATGACCCTTAATGTGCCAAGGTACCGTTTCATACTAATACATAATTATGTATCATCTCTTTCTTAAATGTTGGAATCACATACACAATAAATGTTTCCCGGGATGCACTATTGGGTAGCCTGATAACGTTTCGTTTCATGCAGTTTAATGAGGCACCTGCAGGAAAGTTGAACACAAAAGTCTTCCAGCCAAACTGAAATACATTTTTTGCAGAAATGTAATTAGTTGAAAGTATATGGTTTCGTCTTTTATTCAGATATATTGATATTAGATTTCTTTATTGTGATTTCAGGAACAAAACAGTGTTTAAATAAAAATTTTGTTTATGTTTTCATATCTGTATGCTTTATTTGTTGTTTCGTCCGCCTTGAAAAGGAGATCTTTAGATCTCGAAAGTGCTGTCAGTTTCACTAGTTTTGGACAGTGCTTTGTCGTGTTTGTTTCCTGTAATGTTTCCTTGACATAAACGATTTCTCAAAGATTAGGGGCATTTGGACAGATTATTTGTTATATATGCTGGTGCATTAGATCCAGGCGATATTTGCTCTCTCTCTCTCTCTCTCTCTCTCTCTCTCTCTCTCACACACACACACACACTCTCTCACACACACACACACACACACACACACACATACATACACACACGCACACACAGACACACACACAACAACAACAACAACAACGAAGTCCAATTGTTAAATGAATCGATTAAAAAAAGTAAAATATTGTTATGTATATGTAATTTAATTATTTGTTTTGTTTGTTTTAATTTTTTTTTATATTTCCATTCAAGTTTATTGTAATGTAACTTTATTTACTGGATTTGACATTTTTCCAGAAAATTCAGTTCAGTTCTGTTTGACCTGATCTTTTTATTTTACTGATAAACAACCAGTACTGGAAACATTGTATCTAGTTGCTGACCTTGATTCAGAAACAGTGACAGAACTAGCAAACAACTCTTAATTTTTTTTTTATTATTCATTCTAAGAGTAAGATTCATTCAGTGAAATCAAGGCCATACCTAGAGTACGTGATAATTATCACGTAGCAAATTTCTACGTTGGTCTAGAAAGATGACCACGTGACCCTCATACGGTAATCTTATTTGCTGTTATCTTCATAAGAATCAGTTCAGTTGAGCTTTAAATCTTTGACACATTAAGTTGTGTTTTGTTGTGACCAGTTTGAGTTGAATTTTTATTTTATTCAATTTAAAGTGATAATTTTCTCTGGAAAATACAAGTGCTCATAGAGAATTCTTGGACAAAGACATTTATTGAAATTATTCGGAATTCAAAACTGGAATATTATTTTCTGTGGTTCAACAAGGAACTGTTGACACATCAGTACAAAGCTTACTATTGCATACGTCATCGCCCTCCATTTTGGAATTTCATAGGGACTCGAACTCAGATTCATTTAGGACTTTTTAATAATAGGACTTCTATTTTTTAATTCTTGGATTATTTTTGGATTCGATTCGTAAACCGTAAGTCCTTTTTCTCATTTTTACCTTGTTTTTCTAGAGAAATAAATTATTTGCTAAATTTTACAGAGCTTGTTGTCTTCACTCTTTTTCGTGTTAATTTGTGTACGAGCCTAGACAAGTAACATAATAAATATTGTAAATTGAACTAGGTGAAGATCAGCAATAACTACTTTAGCTCAAAAATAATTCATCATGCAATCACGCCGCAAAATAGAATATCCATTGATTTTAAAAATGATCATGTAGAACTGGCATTAAGAACAGATTCAGTTTAAGTATCTACCTAGATCGCACGGACAACGCAATGCATTCTTATCACAGAACGCTCAGGCAGAAAGAATTCGATCAAAGTATTGAAACAAATTTGGAAATATGTGTTTGACCTGTACCCGTATAACCCAGTCTACAACCATTCGAATGAAAATGTAACCAATACTAGATAATTTTACACAAAAACGTCGCCGACATCGTCCTTTTATCTTCTTGTTCGTCTCACGCTTTGATGTTGCCATGGGATTGACTCGTCCAAAGCTAGGTTTAATCAACAGGGATGTGTGTTAGTTCATGCGTCGAAAAAATTTGAGCTATTTCATACAAATTACTGTGTTATTTTGGTGAATTTCTAAGGTATAAATTATTACATTAGAGGCTCCACATCTCAATGACTAATCAAAAGTATCATCTTTCTCTTTTAGGATGGTAGTAAATTACATTATGATCAAGCTTTCTGCAGCAAATGTCTGCGGTCAATGCAGTACCGCATAATATAGTGATCTGAGTTATGGAACAGCATGTGATTCTTGAGAAACCACGGATCAGCCCAGGACTGAGGTTGAGAAAGGCATACTACTCTTGTTATTTACGTGTTGCTCTGCAGTACAACACCAAGCCAAACTAAACAAAACCAAGATGTATTCCTTAGCTGTGGTTTCTTCAACGCGATAAAGGAGATGTGCTTTCGAAATGTATCATGGTTCGTAACAGAAGACTCAAAAGCCATCTGAGAATTATCTTGCTCATCCATTCATTACGCTTAAAATGCAATGCAACAAAAATTGTCATAGTCACTTTTATTCAACATTTCCTTAAGAGTATTTAGAAGTACTTGAATTCCATTTGCAAGTCATTGAGGTGTTTTAGAACAAATCATTGCAAATGAAAATTACACAATTTTTAAAAATATTATAACGTCCATATACTTTAATCTGCGGGATTTAACTCAGTTTTACAGAAACAAGTCATATATTCCTATCAGCGAAGAAACTTTAGCATGAAGAATTATATTTACAAGATCTTTACATCATTACAATTTGCCTTATATTTGAAACAAACGTTAATATTATACCTTAAGTGACTGTTCACCCACCATGTTACGGGGTGGTGGTGGTGGTGGTTATCGTTTTCCAGAATATGATCGCCCTCGGTATTATTGCCCAGATAGAGTGAATAATAACAATGGGAAATTAATGGATGAAAAAATGGAGATTTGAACAAAAATATGGAATATAACAACACGAGCCCCAGTATATAAGATATAAGAATTTAATCAGATAAACAAAATAAAATTGTACAAGACAAATGTAGGATGCACGTCTATCAGAAAAATAATTGCCAAAAGTTAATAAAAATGCAATTAGCCGTTCCGTTTATACAAATATGACAACTTTCATCATAAAATGAGTGAGTATTCGCACTCTATTGTCCAGCATGTCTGCATAAACTGATTACTTGGTTGCGGTCACTCCAGATTCAACAGCGGTAGTAGGTTAGGGTTGATTTATCCCTCTGGCTCCCTTGCTGCTGCCTACAATGATCTCTCGCTGTCTGATGCAGCCTCTATCAGCTAATTAACTGCTATATGTGTCGTCTTACTTCTATGTATCTCGCTGTATTTTATGAAACTATCTCCTTGTTTAAATAGATAATATGCAACCTAAATATTTTGTTAGGTCTTTACCACAGGGATAGAACATTATCTTCTCTCTCGTTACGTCAGATATCGTCACATCGTAATTAAAAGGGATACTAAGTGCTAATGCAATTCTCAGGTTGCAGACTGACATTTCATACCATATAAATTCTAGGTTATTTCTTTCTATAATACAGGAATATTAATGTATTTCGCTACACACTATTTCATATCACGAATCGATCTATAGCACAATCTTGCATCACTTAATAAACAATTAAGCCCCTGCCGCCGCGTGAATTATTAAATCATTATTATATAACGTTGGACCTTTGCACATATACAGTCGACATTAAACAACCTTCCTTGCTGCTCCAATGCTAATACACAGCTTCGTATGTTAAGAGAATTCACATCTTAATTACGCGAATGAATTAAAGAATTCACTTCTTGTCTTACCTATAATATTTGCTAACTAACAATTCAGTGTCATCGCTTCCTACAGACATAACAATTCATATGACATATAAACGAATACATTCAAACAATTATCTTTTCATGAAAATGATGTACGAAATTCTTAGAAATAAAGGAGTCATATAACATTCAAGACAATGAATTCAAGCAATTATCTTTAGACTCCTATCAGGGAAAATTTCTATGGATCTAAGATACATAAATTCAAACAATTATCTTCAGACTCCTATTAAAAAAATTGTTTGAAATTAAGATACTGTACATTGCTCTCTTTTACCCCTTTTAAGATTCGTCTCTCAAGATTTTCAATACACATCTCTTGGACTTTTTTGTAAGACAAGTACCATCTACTTCTTCCTCAGAGTCACGGTCTCAACTAGTCTGACTAATTTTACGGCATAAGACATTTATAAAACACAAACATTCGCATGAGAAACATACCCTCGCCCAAGCCGTTACTTATTCCACATATTTTGCGCTTCCCTTAATAAACCGATCTCTGCAAGTTTCAACTTATGACAAATTTTTTAACAAGTACAAACGCTGTTTCTGCAACGTTTCATCACTTGGCATTTTTGACACACAACCAAAGCTTCTCCCGTTAAATTGATATAATTATTAGACGGACTTCATTAAGAATCAATCATGCCTGAATCACACCGATTAAAACATCGTATCATTAACACCCTGCCATGGACTAAACACCGCCCATAATCACATCCATCAACTTAAATTGGTATGTGCCACTCTGACACCTGCAACGTTCACATAGTTATGTGTTGCCATGACATCTACAATGTTTACACAGTTACACACCATATTCTTCATGCTTTTTACTCCTTAGAACAAGAGCATCATGCAAGATTTCAACCCATAAGAATTCTGATATTTGTTTCTTCATGGAACCTACATCAATGGTTTCAGCCAGATATTCTATTATGAATGTTCAAATTAGATTCCAGTAGAATCATTACCATATTACTGTCAATCATTACCATATTATTGCCAATGTGTACATTTTAAAGTCATTTGATGACTCTCTTCATCACATTGTTAAATCTTGTATTGTAGGGAGCAATGATGTCTTCCTCGCTACCAATGCAGTTATGAAAACCTTTGTACAATGACAAAATAGCACTACAGATTACTATCTTTTCCATCTGCCCCTGTTGCTTATCCTTTTTGATAGCCATCTTAGAAAGCATTTCAGTTGTTTAGGGTTAGCACATAAAGTGGCAAGGTAGGTATCATTTCAAAGAAGTAAACGTGGAACACTTCACTGGCATAATGCCGCTCTTTAGACTTAAAAGAGATGCTTCGGTAAATGTATCTTTTGCAAAGTAATTCGCCTTCATTTTATATGGTTGTCATTTATGGGTTGAGAACAACATGATCAGGGGTAGACAATACCATCTCTAAATTCGTCTGTGCCAAAGCATATATATATATATATATATATATATATATATATATATATATATATATATATATATATATATAATGTATCTAATGAGCTAGTAGATTCTTAATCGTGATAATCTAGTGTTTCAGCACAATACTCTGAAAGCAATTTTAACTGGCTCGCATGTACGAACCCCTCTCCCCCTTTTATTTCCTGCATGGATGCCCAATATGTCTCCATACACTTAACGTCAGTATCTCTCTTTCGCCGCTAATGCACTCTCCGATTTTCTCTGTTCTAATGACTTTAAAACACCACACCTTTTATGTGAAAAATCGAATGTTATGACATGGAATCATTTTATTTGGGTGGTCTTACTTAACATAAAGTATCATAGACGTAAACATTGGACTCGGTTACTAGATGCTTTCTTAAGAAAATAATTTCCTGTCTAAAAATATTTTTAAAAAAAATTCACAGTATGTTCCAATTAGAAAATAATAATCTATAACTGTGGAAATATTGCCACAATTACAAAAATAATTCGCTTAATTCTTATGGAGTTTTGAATGATTAATTTTGTGTCATAACAATGTATTGCAAAAACATAATTCAGTAGTAGTATACTAACTGAGCGTGATGACCGACGTCCGAAATTTAAATTATTACCATCTAAGCTGTTGTGTAAAAACAAACACTACTGAATAAACTTACTATTAAAATCTTACTAATGTGATAATTGGAATTGATAAAATACTACATTTATGATACTGAAAAATCGCAACTCAGAATAATGTGAAGTTCCATGAACAATATAAATGATGGAACAAAATTCTATTGTGATCAACAAAACAGTTTGAAGAGAGATGATAGAACTATTAAATTAGTTCAAAATAGAAGCAAAAATCTCCACTTTAAAAGATAGCATGTTGTTGTTTACAAGTTTGGGTGGGATTAAAGTATGGTTGAAGTTCACTGTGACGCTAAACATCATTCAAAAAAATATAAATATAAATGTCGATTAGCCTACTTCAAACCTAGAAATAGATATCCTTCAATGTTTCGGGAAAGATACTTATTTACAGATTGCATCCATTGATGAGAGGATTGAGATAAGCTCATAGAAAACTTAATAACCAGGTGATGAAATTTGTACATTATCAGTATGTATGGTATATATGCATTGGATACATTTACGGATTTACGGCACGTTTTGAAGATCTCATCGGTTAACCAGGTTAATATACAACAATACGTAAAAGCAGAGACAGAGTTTGCGAAGCTCAAATTTAGATTCAAAACCGAGAGTGGATTATACCAGTTTCGAGTTTTACCATTCGGTCTGGTAAATGCCGGGGATGGCTGCGTAAGGCTAATGCGAAAAGTGATGCAAGGGCTTGTCCATTATATTTTGCCTAGTTCGGGCCAACAAGTGGGGCGAGTTATATTCTTTTAAGTTCAAATTTATGTTCAGTTTCGCAAAACACGTTGAATGTTACAATATATGATTGCATTGTTTTATCATACTTTTAGTTTAATTCACCAAGAGTGTGTGGCTTATGTAATTTGGTTGCGAGAGATGGTACGGTTCAGATTATTGACACGGATATGGGCATATATGCAGTACTCCTGTTTGTAGTTTATTTTTGTTGCTATTATAGCTAATATTGAAGACGTTTATATATATGTTAGATTTTGGTATATTAATGGTATGTCATTCGTATATTACAGAAAGTTGTACATAAGGAAATATTTCAGGTGTGTTGATATTGGTTCGATTGAAACGCTCACATGCTATTAATCTGAACGATAAACAGAAAACAGATTATTTGGAAATTTGTTTTCTCGTATTCAGCTAACTAGGTGTGGATAACTAGGTGTGGATAACTAGATGTAGCTAGAGGCCGCTGTGGTAAGAAGAGATGAAAGACCGCCAGGAGAAGTGCCATCGTGTGTGTGCATGGAAGGCCTGGGAGGTTAAAGTGACCAAGCCGGGAAAGCGGGTCAAGAGCATCATATGAAATGTCAAGTAAACATTGGTCATATGTATGAGAAATGTCAGTATAGTGTTTGACTATAAAGAGAAATGTCATTATAGTGTTTGACTATAAGAGAAATGTCATTATAGTGTTTGACTATAAAGAGAAATATCAGTATAGTGGTTGACTATAGAGAAAAGAGGCACGATAGTGTTGGGCTATCTAAGATGATGTCATAGAGTTATTGATTATTCCAAATAATTATTTATTTGTTCTTCTTCTTTGTTTTCCATTGGGTGCTTACTATGTACTCTTGTAATCATTTCAGTGTCCCGTTTCTTTATTTTACAATCAATAGTAACAGAGGATAATACATTTTTTTCATTGTCACTCACATACGTGTTTGTTATTTCTTAAATCCCATTCAGTCTCAAAAAGTGATAGCTCGATTACGTTACAGTCATGCACAAAAATAAAAAAACACACCATACAGATATACATAACAATATTCAAAGAATGAAAGCGTGAAAATACATGTTTGATGACGGGAAATATTTTTACAGCAAAACAGTCAAGCATCTGGTGGGTAAAAATTAGAACTTTTCAACTTATTCAGGGAAAAAAGCACCTGTAATGGAAAAGTTTATCAGAACACTCAAAACTAGAATGATGAAGTATTTCACTGAAATGAAAACCAGAAGATGATTTAAATGTCAAGTCACCAGTCTGGACTGGTCTTGAATTTAAGTGCTATATTGGGTTGCTTGACGTCTCTAAAACAGGTATTTACCTAGATAAATTAGTTGACATTTACATTCATATCTACACTCGATCACGTTCTGCTGAACGCAAGTTATACATGATAGAGGTAGTAGAGCACCATGCAATTCAAATCAACTAATCACTCTGATTCACAGTTTGTGTCCATTTGCATATTGTTTACAACATTATTGGGCTTTTATGTAGATTTTCAGATTGCATTAGAGGTAAATAAAGAACATTTTCCTATATGTTGTACGTCAAAACCTGAATCTGTGTCAGATCATTACAGCCTAAGCGAAACTCGTACGTATCATATGGAAGAATGAAATATTTTAATAATTGGGATGAAAAATAAACATTGTCCGAAGTATCAAAAATTTTTTAAAAAGAATGGATGAAACATCACTTATCACTGAAATTAGGATAACTAACAGCTTAGCATTTACAAAAAAAACCTAAAAAAAAACCAAAAAAAAAAAACAACCAAGCACCTGTTTTAGTCATTTGATCCCGATAGACACGATAAGGAACTAATTAGACACAACCTTTTGTAAAGTAATATCACTTTTGCATGAAGCAAAAAACCACATGAGATGACAAATTAAATTTAATAGGCGTGTTTATATTGAGATGCAGATAACTTAATTAGATTTAGACGAAAACCATTTTAGCATGATTGAATAAAATCACTTGAGGTCGACTAAAGAAATGTGTTATACATGTATCAAAGAAGATATAGATTACCTGACTAGGTTGTCATGTAATTATAGCAATTTTAAAATTCAGCTTCTTTTTAATCATGACTGATTTGATCTTTAGGCCATTGTAAAAAAATGTCTTTGTTTCTGTTTTAATGCAGTGGGTTTTTTTTTTTAATTAGCATTCTCATGCTATTATGTTTATAAACCTTCTTCGAACAATTAGGAAAACAAACACATAAAATAGACAAATTAAATTTAATAAATATGACTGTATGCATATTTAGAATGCTTTAATACCATGTTAATATTTTTCAGTGTTTGTTGAAAACTCTTATCTTTTGACCTTTAGCAGTGTTATACCTACTTTTGCAAACACAAATATGTAATCTTCCTAACAAGGTTTCAACAAAAAGGCTAAATTCAAAAAGTGCTAAAAATGAAATTAATATAAGTAAATTCTAAAATTAAAAAATTATGTAAAGAATGCCAAAACCATCTGAAGTTGTACCACGTGAGGTTATATATTTATGCATGGGAACAAGCCTACCGTATTTCATTTATCTGTGTCCAACGCCACACTCCACCAACCCTCCCGTCCATAATGGTCGTTGTTAAAAGAAAGCCCAATATGGGGATTATAACGTTCGGACAAAACAACAAAAATTATCATATCAAGATGCAAGCAGTCAGATATACTACAATCTCGACTTTGTAACGTGAAAGCATGTCTATCACCTGACACTTATTTGTACACTTCTTTTAACTATAAAAGACCTTGTGGTTTAGATGTCCCCAAAGTCGGGTTATTGTCAGCGGATGAGACATCTGCAAGAGTCACAGTCATTGTGCACCTAAATTCAGTTATGAGTAAATTAACAACACGTTTGCTTCATTTGTCATATGCTGAAAATGCTTATTAAATGTAAATATTTTTTACAACATGTATGAATAACAATAATTCCAGACATAAAATCACACAATCAAGTAACTGAAATGTGTCCAAAAATACTTCTTTCTGCGCATCTCTGAAATCGACGGAATTAATTAAATACATGTCTGCAAATTACATTTCAATTATTACCCGATCCTTTAAACAGTTTTAAATACTGGACAGTTTTTCCTCTGTTAGACGTGAATTGAGGTACTTGGAAAGTTTTGCGAAGTCATGGACACTTTCAAACTTCTTAATACATTTAGAATATAAACCATCTATGCAATCAATTTTTGCACACGAAGTAATCATTTCAGTTAAACATATCAGAGAGAGCGAGAGAGAGAGAGAGAGAGAGAGAGAGAGAGAAATCAGCTTTGATTGAGTGTTAGGTCGAAATGGTTCGAAAAATACTAAAGTCATTCCCATATACTTTCTTTGCAAACACTGATTACAGGACGGCACAGCGATCAGCCACACAACGTATGCTTGTGGACAGCTTCACCAGTAAAGTTTAAAATTTATCCCTCCTATCAAACAAGAATAGAAGCAAAAAGAACAACAACAAAAACAAAATACTCCCTTCCCCCCAACCCCCCAACAAGCACACATCTAAACAAATAAACAAACACAAAACAATAATAACCTCTTCGATTTTTTGCTTTTACTGTTAATTACAAATAGCGAACCATATTCCTCCTAATAAAGACTTTACCTGATAACAACTCAGAAATTTGGAATTTTGGTTCATGAGAAGAAAAATGAAAAACCCGTACAATAACTGAGTGGACCATATAACATTCAGTTAACTTTATAATTAATTTATACGACTTTTCCATTAACCGTTTATTTGCCGCCGCCACCCCCATCCCCGAACCCTCCCCCCAACAAAATAAACTATTTTCAAGAAACACTGACAATATCTGGTGACGGAACTACAGAGGAATATACTTTGAACATCGGTAGGTGTATGACTATTTCACATGATAGCTCAAGTTACAGTTGAAAGCCATTGAAATATCTGATCTGTTTGAGATTCCCTCGCCCTTTCTTCAGAATGTCTTTCAGCGTATCAGAAATATGAGTTGTTATCTATAATCATCCACATAATGCGTTGTATAAAAAGAACGATAAAGCTCCCATAGTTCAGACTACGCTTCCCCCGTCCCTCCATACACACAACCAAACCATCCAGAGGCATTCGGAATCCAACACATTCCATACCCTCTTCGTGAACTTCATTCATTCATTTATATAATCAAGATGTGAATTCTTTTAACCGATAAATCGAGCACCTGCCTGACGACAATTAATCGAGTTAATTATTTATAATTCACGGCAGGGCGTGTGGATTTATTGTATCTAGTTTATATTATAGTTCAGTTAGGGATGCTGTGTAGCTGGGTAGTAGTGACATAAAAAAAAAAAAACAGATGTAAGAAAGGTAATATTAAAACAAATCTATACATGATTTTAATTATGTTCCCTCGGTGGCATTTTGTTGCTATCATGTAAGGTGACTCTATTATAGTCGAAGCACATTAAAACGATTGCTCCAGTACCCATTTTAGATGCTATAGGTCCTCCGATTCTAAACGTAATCAGTGTAATGCATTGTTATGGACTTCTCTCCTCTAATATAAGTCTGTTCTAACATATTTAAACCCTAATACATATTAAATACTAATCTGAGTGTATGTAAACATTTTTAAAAATCATCATTTTAAAGGTGACACACCAGGAGCAGATCCAGGTTGGGGTGGTGGGTGGAGTAGCCAAATCCCCCCACCCCCCAAAAAGAGTGTGCGAAACAACTGGAATGTTTCCTAGGGTATGTTTTCTTTACAGCTGGAAGGTCAAAAGTACGCCATGAAAACGCGTAAAATGCAGGAGCTTTCGGTTGTTTCACACACTAGACCAGCATGGAGCAGGGGAAAGGGGGAGGGGGGAGAATCTATTCTGTAGACTACCCGCCTACTTGTTTACGCTTCCGCCTAAACGATATTTCTGATACCCCTCAACCCCAACCCTTCCTTAGACAGCGCCTGATTAAAACAGTCATAAATACACCGTACGTATGTTTTGCGGCTTTCCTAATAGTTGTAAAAAGTAATTTTTTTTATACAGATTCTAAACAGAATGTTGATCTGGATTTCTCTAATTCAATGAGGTAATAGTTTAGCTTCCTATTTGTGAAGCCCACGTTAGTGTTAAGGGAGACAAAGCCTTCACTTTTCAGGAGGCCACGGCATAGTCTTTGGTAACAGTTTGTTAAAGATTTGGTCAAAGTTTATCACTTGAAAATATCTCCCATAAACCTTAGTAGATTCTCGTCATATTTAGCATGAATAATGAAACTAAAACAATTCGTTCTACGACATGCTTACATCATAGTAAATAATGTCACATTCATAGAAACGTTGTGCTCAGATTCTTGTTAAATATTTGTTTCAAATTTGCTTATATTTTCTAAACCTCTTGATAGATTTTCTTCTACCTGGGGATAAAGCATTATAAAGCTATGGCAGTTCATTCTTTGGCACGCGCCCTTGCCCCTTTGACCATTTGGATCTTTATAATGAGCGTCCATTTGGATGTACCAATAATCACTTTTAAAATGCATTATTGACATGATTTTCAAAGCGACTGCATTTCAGAAACCAGTCTGTAACTTTGATCACCAGAAATATTAGATTTACAAGCCTCCAGTAGTACCGCAGAAATTACAAACACACCCAAATCTTTTAAGTACATCGAAACCTATCAAAACACGAAGTTCATCAGCTTTTTGGAATCCCCTTTTCACAATGAATGACTTGCTTCTTAAATTTAAAATAACGCCAATATCAGAGATCTTACAGAAACATGATTTGTTCGCACAGTTTATTGATTGCCTGGTCACAGTGTTATAAAGGGTAATGAAATTGCAGATATAGCAGTCAAACCGGCCCTGTAGTCACCAATGTAGAACCTGAAGAATCAACATACACACTTCAGCTATTATACTTCAGCTATTATAGAAATCGGCACGTTCTGTATATTTGTAAAATATGTGGAATGAAAACTCCATAAACATGTTTCTAAGCACGAAGTACATCATTAAAGAGTTCCATCCCTCATTTAGCACATATTGCAGAGATGACTTGGTGTTGGGCAGGTCGCATATATAATATATATATTTGATCCATGCACACCTCCTGAAGAGTGAACCTCGACCGCTGTTGTTGTTGTTGTGGGGTTTTACGCCATTTTTCAGCACAAGATAGGCTATACATGTACAAATGGTGGCGGAAGAACCCGAGAAAACCATGGAAAGAACCATCGACCCACGAGAAGCTACTGGGAAGCTTTCTCACTTACCCACAATGGCCGAACCCGAGACTCGAACCCACGCAGAGGTGAGATGGCAGTGATCCGTAACGGTGAGTGCTTTAGACCAATCTGCCACTCGGGGCCCCCTCGACCAATGTGAATACCCTCCACTCAAAGTGGAACACTGTTATGTATATTTAATTTAATTGTTTGTTTGTTAGTTTTAAATTTTTTAAAATTCCATTACATGCTATTGTAATGTAACATTGTTTACTAGATTTGATATTGTCCAGAATTGATTTTTAAAAATATTTTTATAAACAGTTAATAATAGAAACATTATATCTAGTTCTTGACCTTGTTCCAAAATCAGTGACAGTTTTGGTAAACAACCTTCTTTTTATCTTTCTCAGAGTAAGAATCATTAAGTTGAGTCAAGGTCATACCTGGACTACGTGACAAGTAGCATATATCAATTGGTACAAACTTCTATTTTTTTTCCAGAAGAATGAACTTTTGACCCTCATCCGGGAATCTGTTTTGCGTCTTAATTAGTCGTATAGCTGTTGTTTTGATAAAGGTTTATTCAGTGGAGCTTAAAACACTTGACACGTCAAGTTGTATTATGTTATGACCAGTTTGGGTTGAATTTTATTTTCTTCAAATTGTTGAATTCAAGTGATTCTTTTCCTTGGAAATACAAAAGTGCTCTGACAAAATTGTTGGATAAAGACATTTATTGGAATTTATACTGAATTCAAAACTGGAATAATATTTTCTGTGATTCAACAAGAAACTGTTGACGCAGCAGCACTTCGCTGACCACAGCAGACGTCATCGCCTTCAATTTCGGATTTCATCGGAACTCGAACCCAGTTTCATTCAGAATTTTTATTACCAGGACTTTTATTTTTAATTATTGGATTATTTTTGGATTTAATTCGTAAAATTGTAAGTTCTTTTTTCTTAACTTTTCTCTTTGTACTGAAGGAAAATAAATTATTTGTTAAATTTTACAAAACTTGTTGTCTTCACTCTTTTCTGTTACTTATTTCAAGAGCATAGACTCGTAACAAACACATTCTTGATAATTGTGTAGACTTTCACCATATAAGACAAAGGTTGATTGATGTGAATTCTAGTAAAAGTTTATGATGATATATCAGCAGAGTAAATCTTGGACTTTTGGGGGAAATGTGGTTTATGTAACAATTTTGACAATATACTTTGAGGATTTAATATTTTGCCTTTATCTTTTATTTTATATACCTTTTACAAAATTTTACCATCTTTACCTTTATCTTATGACACTACATGTTTACGTTTATCTGCAATGTTTTGTCTTACTATATTTTAGTATTTTTGTACATTTCTAGAACCCAAGTTTAAATCGACGCAATATAACTAGTGTTGTTCTGATGTGACATTAAACCCTACTGCTATGTATATTTAATTTGCATTATTCGTTGGATTTTCTTAATGATGGTATGTTATTATATTTAATTTGTATTATTTCTTAGTTTTTCTTAACGATTGTATGTCATCTATATTTAATTTTGTATTACTTGTTGGCTTTTCTGAATGACTGAATGTTATGTATATCTGTATTTTGTACTTGACCTTGGCCAAAATCAAGTTCACCGTGTACTTGATCAGGGACATTTATTTTGTAAATAACAGAATTCATAGCTAAAATTTTCTCTAAGTGTGGATTAAATCGTCAGATCATGATTAATGTAAACATGTTTACCTGAATTGAGTTAAAAGAGGCAGTTTTGATTCTGACCCTAAAAATTTCTAGGATGGGCGTGTCCATTAAGTGAAATAGTATTTTCAGAAATGGTAATTGCAGCCTATGTCGAATAGACAGGTATATCATCTTGTTTATCTAAAAATTACACATTTTTGCCTTAACATCTTATTGTTGAGTTCAGTTTTTCATTTACGTGGATATTATTATTCTCTGGAATTAATAAGTGCCCAATAATATCCCCGGACGGGAATATTAAGTTGGAATTATAGTGAATTCAGATACGGATATATTTGGATTAAATTATTGTGAGACATCAAAAGACTAAGTATATCATCACAATCCAGGCCATTGGCACATTATCTTACTCGAGACTAAAGACACATCAAAACATTCAACATTGGAACTTATTTTGAATACCACGTGAATTCAATTGGAACTATGCATTTAGACTTGTGTACAACTGTTATAGTTATTTGGGAATTAATTCATTATACTGTAAGTTCATTTTAAATTTTCACATTGTATTCTATGGAAATAAATTATTTATTGAGTTTAACAAAACTTGTTGTTTTTTTTTTCTTCTGCCTTTTCTGTTACTTAGTTAAAACACTAAACATATATGCATGCTTACACATACATACATACATACATACATACATACATACATACTGGTACCTGTACATACATACCATCTGGTACTATAGTACATGTTCACTGGACTAGAAAGGAGAGCAATTTGCGCAATTAATATCTGGTTACAAAACGCCAGTGGATCAAATATATGGCCTCTTGACCGGAATGACCCTCATAATATTATAGTAGAAAAACTTTCTTTGCCGTGATAAATGCACTTATAATAAAATAATGCTAACATCTTTCCCTCTAAACACGTTTTAGTTGGAGCACTGCGATAATAACATTGGTAGACCGACAGTATAGCATATGTGTGTGTGTGTGTGTGTGTGTGTGTGTGTGTGTTCATATCAACAAAACAGTTATTATATCAACTGCAAGTTTGGCAGAGTTTTGAAAAGATAACTGTCTTGTCTTTAAGTTCTTTGTTAATTTATGATCGATTTATGTTTTACACCTGTTTTTCTACAGTTAATTATATAGCAACACTACTTAGCCTGACGGGAGAAAATATAGGTAACAATTTTTAATGTGAAACTATTCAATGTTTTACATGCTGAGTGTTACTGCGTGTTGCATAACTATTGTTACATAATGAAATGCATGTAAATGAATCAAGAAGTCCCACATCATGTTTACGCGAGTCACTATGAGTTTTATGATCAGTGTTAGTGTCCAAAGAAATGTGTGAGTTTTAGTTACTCGAAAATTCTGGATGTCAAACTTTAACAGTATCTTTGCATAAGATCCTCAGTGTATTTTCACAGGAAACTGACGTGCAGAGTTTTCGTTTTCTTAAGAGAGAAAACTCTTACGATAAAGGCAAGGTCGGACAGTTAGTGCTATCTGATAGTTTCGACATAACGTCCCTTCGCCATGTTCGTAGTTCTTTGCATGATATTGGTAGGCTCAGCTACCCAAGCTATCCCTCTGGTCGGCTGGTGAAGATGACATCGCGCGCCGATAGTGCTCCTGTGAAAGAAAAAAATAGCAGATGATAAATATGCAATATTTCATTTTTTTAGATGGTGGTGGTAATTTCATGAAAGAATGGAGATCGAAATAGAGGAAGATAGATGGTGAAGACATTCTGGCCCCTTTTAGGCGGTGTCACTCCAGAGATTTAGGTGTTAAACCGCTAATATGTGCGAAGAGGTACGGGATCGGACTGGAAAACAGGAAGTTGTGGTCTAAGTGTACGGCAGCAATTCTTTTATTAAAACGAAACAAACTACTCTAGATATAGAAGACAAATTACACACAATTCATTTAAAATATATAATAATTTTTTTTCATTTAATTCGAGCCAACCAACTACACACAATTCTATAATTTCTGTATTTCAGAATCAAAAGCCAAAAAAATTGCCAATAGTACAAAAATGCTCGAGCAAACTATTACAAATTAATACCAAGGTTATTTTCAATCAATATATTTGATTAAATCATAATTCTAAACTGGAATATTATTTCCTGTAATTTCGAAGCTATTTTATTTATAAATAAATTATTTGTAGCATGAAGTTAGTAGCAAACCATTTCTACAAAAACCAAGCTTAATATTCTAAATTAACACAAATTCTAAATAAATTTAAACAGTCCAAGAAACACTATATTTTAAAATTCATATTGTATAGTAGTAGTAGTAGTAGTAGTAGTAGTAGTAGTAGTAGTAGTAGTAATAATAATAATAATAATAATAATAATAGTAACATGTTATAAACTTTCCAGAGGCAGATGAAATAATCTCTAAACGTGTTTCACAGAAAAATCTTAAACTTTAACTAATTACATTACTTTTACCTGGAAAACAGGAAGTCATGGTCCAAGTGCACGGCGGCAATTATTGACGAAACCGTGCGGGCGTAGCGTATATATATATATATATATATATATATATATATATATATATATATATATATATATATATATATATAGTGAGTTCTATTTGCGAGACGTCGGCTTTACCATAATAGGGCATGCCTGACAATCTCCAGCTTCACTTTACCCTTGGATCACTCATGACCCTCATAATTCAATGATACCTGGCTTGGTCTGAACCTCTCTATGTACACTCAGACCCTGACTAGCTTTTGTTTACACCAATGTCTAGGAATTCGTAAATCATAGCTTGTAATGGATATAGTTTATTAGATACATCTGTTGTCTTATAATGAAGCTGGCCTAGAGCAGAACCACAATATACAATGAATAATATCATCTACTTATTTTACAATACATCGCTGTAGTACTGATGGCTTTGGTAAACTCTCCATAAAAGAATCAGATAATAATTCTTAAACAATTACATCGTAATAATTCCACTCAGACCTGACTAGCATTTGTTTACATCGGGGTCTGGGAATTCGTAAATCATAGCTTGTAATGGTTTATTAGATACATCTTTTGTCTTATAATGAAGCTGGCTTAGAACCACAATATACAATGAACAATAGCATCTACGTATTTTAAAATACATAACTGTAGTACTGTTGGCTTTGTTGTACAATCAGTTAATACAGAAATTCTTATAATCATTGTCTTTCTTATGTGAACGTAAATTACAATTCCAAAAATCACACTTTTATTAAAATTATATGAATTCAAATTACAATTCCTAAAATCATTCATTCTAAACATTCCTAAAAAATTACATCGTAACAGTAACACTAGTGAAGTGAGGGTATGTATGCCTAGATATGGCAAACACAAGCAGAGTATAACCGACAGTCTGGGCAGCATAAAGAATCTGCAAGAAATTAGACAATCGAGTGATATGGGTCAATCGAAAGGCAATACATCAATAGACGATTTTGGAATTAATAGTCAAGATAACTGAAACCAACATTCCCATAATGCAATATGAAAAATTTATCTCGAACAAATTTGTAAAGAATGAACTAAACGTTAATTGTGCAATATTATAGAAGAAACGCAGAGAATTAGAAGAGATATTGGTCGTTTGAAAGAGATGTTACAAAATATGGATGAGAAAATTAAAAGACTCGAGTCAAGCACTGACAAGGTAAGAGAATCGGAAATGCATTTGGAGGCAGATCTACGTGCAACAGCAGAAGTAATAAAGAGTCAAGCTATTGTAACTGAGAAGCTGCAAGCCCTAAACAAAAAGCAAATTGAAACCGTAAGTTCACAGATTCGTGAAATTCAATTTCAACTAACAAACTTCATAAAGCTGTCTTGCTCGTATGCCAAGATGACCAGTTCTTTTTGCCTACTTACGAACACACCACCGAGTGCACCGAATACAACGCTGAATATAAATGTAATAACCATCCTCGAGAGTCTCATAGAAGAATTTTGTCAGAATAACATAATTACGGAAATACCAGCTTAACCAATGTCAGATATCAGACAGAGGAAAATCGAAGTGCAGAAGTTATGCAATTTCCGGCATCAAATACCCCAAACACTACAGCACGCAGTGTAATGCGAACAACAGAAAACAATAAAACAGGAGAAAAGAAAACAAATGAGATAGATTTCAATGCACAAGTGGTTCCAAAATGTAAGAACGATAAAGGTTACTTTTTGCATTTCTGTTGCAAGTGGAAATATCCCTTCTGGAATGAAAGGATATGCCTTTGTCTTATCCGACAGCCAACAGTCGTCCTTGACTGATAATATTCTGATACCATCTTCAAAAATAGATGTAATCAGTAGTAGCAACATTTTAAGACGATCATCATCTAAATCTTTCTGATCACTTACTTGTACGAGCACATTTGATAGTTCCCGACGAACTGCAGAAATCGACTTTTTTTTAACTCTCCAGTTACGATCAACTGGAGAAAAACTTCCCCAGAGCAGCTGGAGATATACAAACTACAGTATGGCATCGTGGCCTTTTGTATAAGCATTTCTCTCTTGGAGTTAAAGGAAAGGTGTGGAGATAGATTCATAATTCATTTCGAGATATTAGGGGCCATGTTTCCCCCAACGGCCAATATTCAAAACCATACTCCGTAAACCAAGGGGTAGGACAAGGAAGAACGCCATCAGCGTGGCTATTCGTAGTCATGATAAATGACCTAATATCTTTATTGGTATCAACAAAATGTGGAATACAAGTTGATACCTTATGCATGCCATGTATTCTACTAGCTGATGACACGACCCTGCTATCCTCATCATTTAATGGCATGGGAATTTCGCTTCGCAACCTCCATGCTTATGCAACTAAGTGGAGACTGCGATATAATGAGGATGTATTGCCTTATTTTCAAAGAAAAGAATGCGGCAAGAAAACACGTTCATGCTAAGAAATAAGTAGATTCCTATAGTTTCGTCAAGAAAATATGCTTGGATTACTCTCTCCTCTGACCTTTTTAATTATGCTACAGTGAATAGTGCTCGTGATAAATGGAGATCGGTATTTTATTCTCTTGTTGGAATTGGCATAGGAAAGTATGACATGAATCCAGTTAACAGTTTTAAAATCTGGTAAAAAAATTAGTTTTGCCTGCTATGATGTATGGATGCGAATTGTGGTCAAACTTCACTCAGTCACAGATATATGACCTAGAAGTCTGCAAGAAGAATTATAGGTCTGGATCAGCGCTCACTTAAGGAGGAAATAATAAGCAATCTTGGATTGTGGTCAGTTGAGGGACATGTTGATATAATCAAATTAGGTTTCTTCAATAAAATGTGCAAAACTAATGGTTCATTGGCATGGAAAATTATGTTCCACAGAAGAATTCTTATTTCCTGATACAAAACTGTGAGAGCATTGGTTTTGTCAAAGACATATATCGTGTTCTTGTGAAATACCACCTTGGAGATGTTTTCCACTTATTCGTGCAAAGCCTATGCTCTGCGCCAAAACCTATCGGGAAAAGGATTATTGAAACAAGAGTTTACTATTTCGAAGATAGATCGTGGAGATCTAAACTGGAATCAAGACCGGAAATTTCTACATTATGCAAGTGTCCATACCGATCTTGAACAACTTACTGTCTGGAAGCTCGGAAAATGTTTGCCTGATACAACTTGATCTTTTGCAAACATTGCTTATTAACAATGTGTAAAATTTCGTCCGAGAATGAATATAAATGTGGACTTTGTAAAAGATTAGTTGCAGACGGAACCAAGCATATGCTTCTTTACTGCCAAGCCAACAAATAATAGAAGCAATAGACATATTAGAAAACATTGGCTTTTCTGCCAGGGCAGTGAAATTCTACTTCACATCATTTGGGTAAAAGAGTGGAAAACTTTGACTTCATGGATCACCTAACATGGCAAAAATTCATGTGTCTGGTGGCAGAAGGATTCAAATCAATGTACAGAAGAACAAATGAACTTGAACACGATATCTGACATTATGCTTAAAACTTAAATCAATTCATTGGACCCATTTCAGTTTTGACTGCCATCAACATTATTTACAACTGTTAGATCCCTGGTGATCTGACGGAGAGCCAGCGCGATAATCGATTTAAAAGGTGCCAGACAAATGTAAATAACTCCAATTCTTCCATGATGTTTGCATTTTCCTTTGCATGTTATTTTCGATCGTAGTTCCAATTATAATTTTATTTCCAGCACGTTTTCTCGCTCATGTTTTTTATATTGTGTTTTCCGTCAAGTTTTCCATTTCTAGGGTATTTTGTACACTAGAAATCCTTATATTTGCATTCTTTTGCGCATGCATACTTACACTTACACTTACATACATACATACATACATACATACATACATACATACATACATACACGTGTGTTTGTGTGTAAGTGTGATGTGTGTGATGTGTGATTTAGACTTTTAACGTAGCTTTAAAAAATTTTCAGTCATATCGCTACGATGTCTGCTGTGTGGCAGTTTATAGTGATGTCTAGCACTAGGGCATCATGCCGCAGACAAGTAGCATGATGTTCCACCCAGTCACATTATCCTGACACCAGGCCGACCAGTCCTAACACTAACCTCTTAATACTAATCGCCTAGCGAGGCAGCTATTAGTACCATTTTTATAGTCTTTGGAATGAGTCGGCCGGGGTTCGAACTCGCGACCTCCCGCATCCGAGGCGGACACTCTATCCACTAGGCCACCGGAGCGGTCACATACATACATACATACATACATACATACATACATGTTCCTGTCCTTGTGTGCCTTATACTTATTTTATGTATATAATAGCTTCATGTTTAATATACCTTACTAGTTTATAACAACCATATTTCAAATCAAATAAACGGTATACTGCAAATATTAAATATATACTGTACTACATACGTATGTCTAAATCACAAACATACGCTCTAGCGTACAGAGGGACCTCCTATGTCATATTATGTAACAGAGATGAACTGCGCATTATTATAGAGGGTAAAGCAAGTTCCAAATATTTGGCTTCTCTGTTTTTTTAATTTCTTCCTTTGTTTGCTACCTCGTTTTATTTAGTTTTTTGTTGCTTTATTATGTTATTAATATAACTAATTATCTGTTCAATGTAACACTTAATTATACAGACCCTCGTATCTTTACATAAAGTGGTTACTAGCCACACAAAGACTTAAAACAGTAATCTATGTACTTTAGCAGCCTATCGTCGAGGATGTTCACCAGGATGTTGACCAGGATGTTCGTCAGGATGATCGTTAGAGAAGTCGTCCAGTTATAAGTGATCAAACGCTGTCTTTCATACAAATTGAAATAAAGACATTAATTATTTTTCAAACCAAGCAAAAAAAAAAAAATGAAGCTATTGTGTAACATTTAAATCCAGAATAATGGATAGTTGGAGGAAGAGAAGCAAGGAAGTGTGCATTGATAAATAAATAAAGTGTACAGTTATAAATAAATAAATAAATAAATAAAAAAATAAATAAATAAATAAATAAAGCATCTGAATGGCTGATGAATAAATAAACTCAATATTGGATGTACGCATAACAAAGTTTGGGAAAAACGGTATTCCGTCACGTTTAGCAGTCTCAGAACGGAACATATTTATTAAAAAAATAAGAATATAACCTCATGGTCCAACAGTTTTGGTGAGTTATAAAACTGAATATAAAAAAATAAGTTTTTCTTTTTTCAAAATAAGTTTTGACCGGCAATTATCTGTCGAAAAATTCAGCAAACAACATAAAGCGTCTTTAAAATTGGTAAAAACTGTTTCTTTTCTTTCGACACCGTCGTTTGACGATGTTCAGTCAAGTTCCCACAAGCCAGTACGTATAAAAGTGATTGATGGTCGTCCAGTCAAGGTCCCACAAGCCAGTACGTATAAGGGCGATGGACGGTCCTCCAGTCAAGACCCCAAAAGCGAATACGTATAAGAGTGATTGACGGTCGTCCAGTCAAGGTCCCACAAGCCAGCACGTGTAAGAGTGACTGACGGTCATCCAGTCAAGGTCCCACATCCAGTACATATAAGAGTAATTGACGTTCCTCCAGTCAAGTCCCACAAGCCAGTACGTATAAGAGTGATGAACGGTCGTCCAGTCACGGTCCCACAAGCCAGTATGTATAAGAATGACTGATGGTCTTCCAGCCAAGGTCAATGGCGTGATTGGATATTTGAGACTCGTCAACATGTAATTAGTTCTTACGCCAACAGTTTCCTCGTCGATAAAACTTCAATAAATTTAAATACATTTTTCTGCAATCGATGCAACATAAGTTTAAGACTTTTCTTTTTCTTCTTTACTTTCTGTTTTTCATTTTTCTTGCGTTCTATACAAAATATCGCCATTTAGTTCTTCATTTTCATATTAGTGGACACACATTTGGCAAAATACGGAAATAATTATTGCAGTGTATATCACGTTTGTGTAATATATGCTGTATTAGTAAAGGGAAAGGACGGTAAAATCATCTAAAAGCCTTTTTATCATTTTTATTAGCGACGAGTACGCTATATATGGGACACGATCGAACAGAATTATAAGAAAAAGGATGCAGTTATTGCCATATTGATCTTGGTCGTATCAAAAGTTTAGATAGGTTGATTTATGCACAATACATGTATGCACGCACACATATACTCGTATAGAGAGGACTAAGAAAGAATAATTTTATCTACATTGCCATAAAATTGTAATGTTTTTAAAACACCGACACCGACTGGTTTTATGCTAATAAAAATGTTCATCGGTAAATCGCGATGGTCAAATCCGAATAAAATAGCGGTCAGTGTAAGCGTAGTTCTTTTCTTCGGCACAAAAGTGTAGACTGACCGTATGTAATTTATGTTCAAAGACGCTTTATGGAGACGGACTTGTAATCATAGATTCGTGGGTTAGATACCCGCGAAGAGCAGCCAACGTCGGCTGCCTCTTTGTGTCCTTGGGAAAAGCATTTAGCTCTCATTCCATTTTTTGGGTATGACATGCCAAAAAATACATCAAAAGCGTTAAAACAAACAAATTAAATACCCTTTATTGGTGCTTGCAAATAATAACAAATGCCATGAACATGGGCTTACAAAGCACTTGTCTTTGACGTCATTTTGTATATTCTAATCATATTATTTTACTTGTGTGTACAAATAATACTGTCAGATATTCTGGTACTCTACGTGCATATGTATGTACTGTATGTACTCTTGAATAGCGTACACTGAACTGCGAATGACATAGGTCAAATAATGTGACAGCTTAACTGTACGGATGATTATGCTACGTATATGCTGTTTACAGCTGGACACTTGTAGACAAAACTTTAACACTATCAACTAGAATAAAGTGGGAAGTAATGCAGCGATTTTAGTTGTCTCGTCTGCTTTAGTAAAGGCGAGAACTAGGTATTCCTCGTGGTGGTCGCGGCGTTCACGTTGGTTAAGATCTTAAAGTGTTTCTGTATCATCGTAAGTACCAAGCTCTAAGATGAACAGCTGTCATACCTGGACAGTAGAATTGGTAAGAAATGCCTTTCCTTATCCCTGCTCTCATTGTGACCGACATGCAAGGTCAAGGTGAAAAGAATACTTGTAGCTGTCATAATTTGACATTGTAATCAGAAATCTACCCTTTCATATGCATGCACATCTACCCTCCCTGTTAAACTTGGGAAAATTAGAGGTCATTTGAAAAATCTGGGTTAATTTTTGCCATTAAAATCTGTTTTCTGAATGGTCATAAGCCTCAAATTTTGGGAGAAATAGTGTCATACTTAGACTGTAGAATCAGATGTCTCTGCCCTTTCACATTCCTGCTTCCCTATCCATTTACTCTGACGCCCCCAGACAAGGCCAATGACTTTTGAAAGTCTTTGATACGTTTTTTGTAAAAAGTTTGTTTTATGTATGTTAATAAGTACTGAATATAAGGAAAGTTATTAATCATGTGTGGACTGTAGGATATTTGCTTTGCCTTTTCATATACAGGCACTCCAGTCATGGATACAAGACCCAGACGAACTCAAAGTCATTTGAAATTCCTGGTCATGTTTTAAGCTAATGTGTTTGCATGGTCGTAGGTCCTGAAACCTGAAGGATCTAACAATCGTACCCAGACTGTAGAATTAGTAAGCACTGCCCTTTTATATTCAAGACTCCATCCCTCCCTTTGACCCTCAGACAAGGTCCAGGTTATTTGAAAGTGAAAATATACATGTATCTCTATGAAGCAGGAGACCATATGAGACACATAATTCCTTGGAATTTCTTGTTTAATAAAGGCTTTGAAATTAACTATAGTCTTCACAGTTTGCTTCTTATGTTCTTTCCCTTAAATATATGGTTCACTGGGAAAAGATATTGTATACAAATAATTAATATACAAATAATTAATAAGAATGCATTCTCGGAAGAAAAGAAATTTTTTATTAACAAACTTGGCAGTAATGTTTTTTCAAAGGTTCAAGTTGACATTAATTCTCTGCTGGTTTTAGGTCACGTTGATCGTACATGTCCTTGAAGACACGTTGATATGGTATAACGGTACCAATTATACAACCCCAGGTGGGCGGAGCTTAAGGTGTAGGGAACATTGCATTCAGAAATAAACCACAAAACTAGCTGTGATTGGTGCATTATGTAAGAGTTGTACTTTCTGTTAGGCTTAAAAGAATGTTGAGCCTCTTGGCAACATGTGAGATTATGTTAATTCATAACTATATCACATTTTGTAATTTTTATGATTTTTTTAAAATGTGGTACACTTGACTGAAAATGTGTCTGGTGTAACTAGATAACTCTTACCCTTGTCTAGTTCCAGCAGAGTTATCTCTCTTAAATGCAATGGAGTACCTGGTTCTGTCCTTGTCAAATTGACAATCTAACATTGTTCTCTGTGACAGTGGGTGACATGCATGCTGAGGTAGGATAGAAAGTATATTTATTTCACAAAACATTAACATTGAGGTCTATGGAAAAACAATTGGTACCGTGATACCATATAAGTGGTTGTCGTAGAGTCAATTAACAGCATAACTTTAACATAGCGCTTTACATCAGCTGTGCCAAATCTTGGTTATTTTTTGTGTGTGTCTCCAACAGACATATTAACAGGAATCCATTATGTCACCACAGTAGCTGAAAGATAACTGACCTCTGTATGTTGAACATGAATGCATTGATATATTTTTCGCGGTGTTTAATTTTGGCAGTGTTTGCATTATGCAGCAATCTTGCTAAAATCAAACCACGCAACAAACGAGCGCTGTACAATTAAGCGTCAAGTGTTCAACATGTTATTAGATGCTCTGATATTCGCATGAGCAGCACCAGGGGCAGCAGCAACAGCAGATAACAAGGCCAATGAGAATGGCGATGAAAGCTACACATCCCACTACTATGCCGATAATGGCGCCTATCGTTAGAAGGAACTTGCAGTTTTTCTCATCTGAGTTATCTCCACAGTTATTGTAGCCATCGCAACGTAGGTAGCTGGCAACACAATAACCATTGCTGCATCTATACTCATCTTTGAAGCATTGACCTGGAAAACAGACACACACACACAATTAGCATGTAAATTGCTGAGGGTTCGTTGAGCTTAACGCCCTCATTTGATTTTTTCGCGCCCCACCCCCTCCATCAACCATTCTGTAAATTATCACAATATAACACTGAGAGGAATGTGCTACATGAGACAGTTCGCTTAGACAGAACAGATAATCATCCTGATGTTTGAATCTTTGTCATAATTGGGGAAAAAATAGACATATTATGGCAGGATGAATTGTGGTCCGAGTTTCCCACCCCACTTTCGATATTTTGACATTTATGCTAGGGTGTGGGGTCGGAGTCAATTGCCTATCGAAAAGATGGAATTCGTCATCTCCGTGAGGTGGAGGCATAAGTTAGCTGCTTTATTAGTGGGTGTAGTAAACTTAAACGACATTGCATGGAGCGATAACTGCATGAAATCGATGAAATGATTATTTATTTTCTTAGAAATTGCGAGTATAATATTCGTTGTCTTTAATGGGCCGACACACGAGACGAAACTGCAACGCTGATGACATTTGACGTGGTACTGGCCATTTGTATTGCTAATCACATGGCTAAACAAATCTCGCAACCTCTGTATCTATGATATCAGATGTTCAATAGTCACGTGATATCAACAATTAAACTCCTATCCAATGTTGTACAAAAATTTCTAAAATATTAAACTAAAGTCATGTAATATTTATAAAAACTCTAAAGGACGCATAATTCTCAACATATTTATTCCGAGAGCAGCGAATAAGAAACCGGTTGCTGGTAGGATGGGTCAGAGGAAACTCGGACTAGATCAGTTTGCAAATGTTATACAAGATGAAATGTCCCGGTAACAGAGTTCAGTCAGCGAAGACTTGGTCCAACAAGCGCTATACATGTGATGGACTATCTAAAGTCGCTTGTCTCGCAATCTACATGATCATTTTCAATGACATCAACAATAAACTGTATGAAAGCAATTAGAACAAATGTTGGGCGTATATAAAAACCAAAAAGCTGGTAAAAGTTTGCTCTGTTAAGTTCTTTACCTCTTGCGTGATTAGTGAAAAGATATTTTGAGGTGAAGCTAACGACAATTTCTCAGCGACAAATGTAAGTGTATAGCAACCTACCTTCATGATATGGAGTTATGACGGCTTCAAATGACTGATATGAGCTGCTCCCAGTTTTAAATCCAAAAGTCATGTAATTTGTAAATGTATGGTAGCTTTTTTTGGGCACATTTTTTCCACAAAGTCCGTAAATACCTGCAGGTGAAATTAGCGATTACATATATATTGTTACGACTCGAGGTCTTAAACTATGTAAAAGAAAGAAACGAAACAAACTAGTTTAGTGAAATCAACAAATAATGTATTTCTCTCTGTAATATAGTGAGAATTTAAGAGATGCTTGCAGTATTGTGAATTAAATCCGAAATAATCCTAAATGTTCTATCACAAGTCCAAAAGTATAGAATGTTCCGAATGAATTCCAATAGCATTGAATGTCCTGATGTACCACAATGATATAAAACAGAATGTCTTTGAATGGGTTTTCAATAATCCCAAGGTAGTCTTTTGGTCCAAAAGTCAATGAGCGCTTATAATTCCAATAAATAATTTAAATAAATAATTCCTCTCAAATTACATCTGAACACAAACATAAACTAGAAGCATAGATTCACAAAGACAGATATTAAACAGAAATGAATAACTGTTTACCAAATCTTCTTTGTATTCATCCACATTTGGCCTACGTCGCAAAAGAATGTCCTGGAAAACTTAATCATTTCTGTTAAAAATTCCACTAACCATTAAAATCAGATTCTGGTAAACATCTTTGGACCACTTATAATCTTGACAAAAGTCAGGTATACAGCAATTCTATCTATAACCCTCAATCTACAATCATCACAAAGGTAGGTACGCAATACAAATTGACATATTGGACAATATGCAACCGAATTATGATGTTGTGTCTGAGTTATATAAAATGAAGCACACTCGTTTTGTACCTCTGAATCTGCGGGTATGACACGTTACCCCAGCACTTGCAAGAGTAAAGTTAGCATCCATTTAAGTTCGATTGTTTCCTCCTGGGTCTTCGCTTCTTTCTCAGCCTGCAACACTACTTTAAAACAATATCGTAACCGTATAATCTACTTACCCAGGCAACTACATTATGGTCCAGTTATGGTATTTCTTGCTTTTAGGGATTTCCATATACATTTATTTCTGCAATTGTTCTATCTCTTGAAATCTCGTTAAATCTCGTCATGCAAAACAAGCATACAATTCTTATCATCTTTCTTGTTTTAAAAAAGCAGCATTCATGTCAAAATTCTTATTTACTCGTTAGAAGACTAAATATTTATCCTTGATAAGTTCAATAATTTTTTTATTAATACAAATTTCACATATATTATTGTCTGCTGTCAAGGGTCGTTGGCCCACTTCGTCCCACGTCGTAACTTGGCATGCGTAGCCAAATCCGAAACAGTATCTGCCGCTCCGCCATCTGATTGGATGCAACTAAAGGAAATTGATCCAGTCAGACTGCTTGTTCTATTTAGTTATCTTGATAGATGAAAATAATCATCGCGGCCTTTATAGATAACGATACGTATATCACGTAGGTTTCTTCAACGTAAATTGTTTACAGAAGTTTCTCGTCTGAGTCAAGCCATGTGGACATCGTGGAAGTGATCATATTGAATACATATAATGTGTAACAAGCTTCTCATTGGTCATTTGCTCGTGTTTGCTACAGGCAAAACTCTTCCATCCACAAGAGAAAACGTGTTTAAGACACGTTTCGGCTACATATATATGCCAAGGGCCAGTGTGGAACGAAATGGATTGAAGGCCATTCGTTATTTAAGATTTCCGCTGTCATGGTTTTCATCAAATGTTTATGGATCGGCTTATGGGAATGGTATGTTTTCTTTATTTACATCGTCCAATCAAAGCGACATGAGATCAAGACGTAATGGATGCATTGGGAATGTCTACCTCTAACCTGGCAGAGGTTTTACAAGCGCCGTAAAATGAAAATAATTATATTTCCAATGTTACAAGCGAAAAGAATAAATGAAAGCACCTTACTCTTGCGAACTACTTCCATTAGGCAGTAAACCATTCAGAAAAGTATCGTGTGTTGTTCAGTAATGATTTTGATAATCAGTCTGATGCGTTTTATGCCTAATTACTTTGTGATGTAAAATCTTTAATATCAATTTTTAACAATCCAGAGCTGCCTGCTTTTTGGAAGCCACGGCTACCCTAAAATAGAAAATAAGTCGAAGCTTTTGTAAATAGTTAACAATTATTGCTCCGTCAATATATATATATATATATATATATATATATATATATATATATATATATATATATATATGATTTCACTCACCTGTAAGAGGCAGTCCTGTCTGGTAATATGGTCCATCATAAATGTCCAGTCTACTACTCATGTCACTACAAGTCCCGAAAACGGAGGTTACAGTATCCATGCGTCTAAATGTAGTGATTAGCCGGTTCACGGAAAATAACGTTGCCTCTACGCTCGTATTGCAGCCAAAACCAGCATACGGAGAGCCCCCACGGTATAGATCCAACCTGATAGCTTCCCTTTGAAGCATAATTTTTGATTGACAGTTTTCATTCATGTAATCTGAAAATGCAATTATATATATATATATATATATATATATATATATATATATTCGTGCAATTTGTGTTAAGTGTTTGTTTTGTTTATTTGTTTCTCCCCTGACGAAGAACTTTGAATATTTTAATTTGAGCCGTTATCAATTTTTGTATATATATATATATATATATATATATATATATATATATATATATATATATATATATATATATATATAATGACAAAATCTAGGCTGTAGTTCACATTCAGCCCACTTCTTTAATTTTTCTTTCCCGCTTCTCTCTTGATTTCATTGTATTTGCCGCAAGGCCTCTCTCGTGCATAAACATTTACAGTTTCAGGCATTTTTTTTTTTAAAACTCTAAAAATGTTATTTTTCCTTTTCCTTGTCAACCGTAAGTATTTTTCTATTTGATTTTGTCTTTTACAGCAATACGGAAACCAGAATTGTTCTATTGTTTTCGTCACAATGTTGCACTCTTTTCCGTTCTGACCATCCCGATTTTTTAAAATTTTGCTAGATTGTACTCCACTTGACAAGTTTTTCTCATTGTGCTCAGTCGAACTTCGGCACCTTTATATGTTTCAATTTTGGTCCATTCGTTGTCCGACAGTAACGTTACTTTGATGTTTGTCCTCCTGATTTCACCGTTATGGCTACCTTTGGTCTTAGCTATTCACGCCAGAAAATGTTTTGCCTTGGTTTGGGATGGACCGAAGTTCAAACTTTAATATTATAATTAGGGTTCGTAAACGATTTTTGCACCAATTGCATCGTCCTTAACATCGGCATGAATGACCTTTACTTCACCGTACAGCCAAGATAGTTTTATCCCAACAAAAAAATCTATGTGTCATTTCAAGGACAGAGCGCACGTTCTTAGCCAATATATACTTTCTGCAGGCATGTTCGTGAGATCCTAAAATATCTTTCTGGCATAACCGAGATTTCGCGTCCGAGTTTCTTGGGAAGTAAATATTCATTTTAGTCTCGGCTAACTAAAGACGTGCTAGTATATTATTGCATTATAAGGATAGCTGTATTGCTGGAGACTCTAAGCTTTAAGTAGCAGTTACCAGGTTCACTAACAGCGCAGGTCATAAATAATCCCGGATCACTCAAGGGTTTACGGTATTAATTAAGTTCCCATCGTAAACCGATGCAAACACCATGATATTAAAAATTCATTAGCTTTAAATTCTGAGTGCTCACGATCATGATCAAACCTCTAGTTATCAGTATAGCTGCATCCTGCATGACAGCCTCCGTGTGGAGAAAAGCATATGAGCCGCGGCATTTTCTGAATCTACGTGTGTTTGAAACACGTACGTTTAATTCCGCACCAACGAGTGAGCTGCTAATTTCAGCATGGAGTGTTCCAAACTCAAGTCTGTCAAAAGATTGAAATTCCATCAATAAAACAATGTCTTATTTTTTCAGTTGCAACGCGGATAAGCTCTCAAAAGATTCATTTTATTACATTCTAACTTTCTTTTTTTTAAAAATAAATTGTATTGACATAGAGATAAATAATAGATGCATGTATTATAAAATCTAACTTCCATTATCAACAATTCCTGGATAGCCAAACACACACACACACACACACGCACACGCACACACACATATATATATATATATATATATATATATATATATATATATATATATATATATATATATATAATTTTATCTCCACCCATTTCAAGACTGGTTCCGATATTTTTCCTGCCATCAGCACCCCGAGTCCGCAATGTAGTGTCATCAAGGGAGATAACCCCATAACGCTTTATCATTAATACCTGACCTCGCTACTTGCCCTTGCTGAAAATTTCTCTTGCTCAGATTTGTAAAACAACATTCAATCCATTTTGTCGTTGAAAGAAAACAAAATTATCTTTTTAAAAGAAAACCAGAAACAAATATCCCGGACGAAATAAAAACGCATGCCGATTCAACGATTATCCTGGTAACGTTGAGCCGATTCTGAATGCGCAACAGGTATTAGACTAAACCGAATATATAAACAATGACTCAGTTCAAAGATGTATCTGATCCCGCTTTTCATATGGAAGTGTCAGTGTTGCGAGGTAGCAGCGATCAAGATTACCAATAATACGATTTCGAGGCTAAGGTGCCAGAGCAGGAATTGTTAATAGAACACCAGGTTTAGGACACATCTCATTATTTGTTTTCTATGCTCATTCTTGGAAGTCCAAGGAAAGCTTGTACGCAGAGACAACAATGCCACATGCGGTGAAAACGACAAAATTAGATTTGCAAACAACAGTATCATAGCGTTGTTCAACAGCACCCGTTATCTCACCGACGGAAAGGAAATCGAAGCCTGCTTGGAAAAAGTTGACATTGCCCTACGATATTAGGACTCGGCAGATGCAGTGACGATTATGCAAGATCCGCTGGCCGGTCTATGACGTATGCCAAAGATGAAGGCAAACATGCAATTCATCTACCGCAGTTAACACAACAGGTAGTGAACCGCAGAGATCCCCCCACCCCACCCCCACCACACCATCGCTGTGGATGATGCATAAAAT